>PVIA01006762.1:0-92698 GCA_004024845.1 Tonatia bakeri
TCTCCAGCCGGGGCCATCGTTCAGTGGCAGCAGGGGAAGGGTTTCGGTGCTGGGAGGTGGCGGGAGGAAGAGACCCCCAGGAGGATATAAACTCTGTCTCGGAAAGAAGAGTGAAGAATCCAGTCCAGGAGAGGGGCAGAAAAAAAGATAAAAAGGCTTCCTTGCAGTGAAAACAACAGTGACCCTTTCACTGCAAATACATTTGGGAAGAGATTTTAAGGTGACATCTTCTATTAGGGAAAGAAGTCATTATCAAAGAGTACGTAGTGTGGGTTCCATTTATCTGAAATTCAATAACGGGCAAAACTCGCCAATGCTGAGGAGAGGCAGAATGGCATGGGTGCAGGGAGTGGGCAGATTTGACCTGGCAGGAGTGCCCCAGGGGCGCCCAAGGGCTGCAGGCACTCTGGGTCTGGGTCTGGGTGATGATGGCCCAGGGGTGCTCATGGGTAAAATGTCTGGAGCTGCTAAGACTTGTGTAATGTTGTGTACATAATTTATTCCTCAGTGCAAAAGTGTTAAATGAGTCTCTTGTTTCCGCCACACTGATAACTGCAGCCTTAAGACAAAGGACATCTGTGATGCTCAGTGGGAAAGAGATGCTGCTGATATTCAGAGTGGACCGTAGAGCGTGTGTGGGCCAATTATAGAGCCAATTACACCTGTACAGCCCATTCAGCTGGACGCAGCAGGAGGGCCACAGGCTCTGGCCAAGGGACAACTTCCGTCCATGTTCTGTTGGGTGCTGTTGGTGGATCTCTGAGCCAGCTTTAAATCTTGCTATGGTGTGGTTTCCTTCTCTGAAACGTGGGTGATAATATTACCTTCCACTCCTGTTTGGGAGGTTTTGTGAAATAATGTATGTAGGTGTCTTGCCAGAGACCTGAAATATAGCTCCAGAATAGTACTTATTATTAGCAGAGAGTAGATACATGTCCACATAAACTACGGTGCTGAAGTATCCCAGTCATAAAATCACATTCCTGTTCTAAAATATTCCTAGGAATAAAGGTGTGAATAACTATTTATTTCCAACTGCATATTGTTAAAATATGTTAAACTATTAAAATTTATTTAAATTATCTGAAATGAAATACATTCTGTCCTATAGGATCTTGGGCCAATTACTTCACATCCTTGGGTATGTTCCTGTATGAAATGGGAGTAATTATGCCACTTTCATTAGGATGATTCAGTTTGTTAAAATATGTAGTGTGCTCTACGGTGTGCCTTTACACATTGGAAATTGGGTTAAATGATTCAATTTGGCAAATATTTCATTAACGCCTAATGTAAGCTAGGTATTATGAATTCCTTGTGAATTAAAGAACAATAAGAATCCTTGCCTTCAGGAAGCTTCCGACCTAGTGAGAAAGACAGGTGTGCATATTTGTAAAACAGCGTGGTAAATGTCACCCTAGTGCGAACCCAACATACTGGGGAAGTGCATGGGGGGCGTTGTGCAGCAGTGCGGTCATCAGTCAAGAGTTTGGGGGTGTTGGGCATGCTTAACTTTACAAAGGGCCTTGTGATATCAGAAAATAGCAACTGGAGGCCACCATGTGGTTGAGTCAGTGGCCAAGGGATTATTTCTACTTTGGAATCACAAACTTACCTGTACCCAGGAATATTTTGAGTCAGAAGTGGATTCATTGAAACGGCACTGTGGAAAGCACCTCCACACTGGCAGTGAGTCAGAAGGGCATAGCACGGCATCCTCAGCAGTAAGACCTCCTCCCGTTACCCACCGGCTCCCTCCAAGGCAGTCTGTGGCTGGAGGCCATGTCTGCGTGTAAGAAGGAAGGGCGCGTCTTCCAGGACAGTGTTGAGTCACGTCTACTTTGAGTGTTTGATGAAAGCCATGAACTCTTTCCAAGGAAAAACTCCACTTATAAACAAACACAATAACCATGGTAATCTTCAGTGAGGCTCTCGGCCTTCTGAAGTTCGGGCTGAGAGCCGCTGCCGTAGAAGGTTCACGTGGCTGCACCTTCTCCCCGCCCTGGAGACCCAATAAATATTGGCAGCTTCACTGACATCCCCATAGTAACACTGATGACACTCAGATCCCTTCTGCGTGTCCCCTGAGTGTGTGTAACCCTCCCTGTGTCCCACCCTACCTGACACCCCCCAGGGCACTTCAGCATGAGACTGCTACAAGGTAAAAGGCCAAAAGAAAACGCAACTCAAAATAATCTAGGCCCTGCACTGATATTCAGCAATCTCTTTTGAGAACACTATATCAAAGATCTCACTTGCCACTACTGTCACTGGTAAGGGTAGGTGGATTGCCATTTTTACTTCCCTGACTTAGAAATGAGGCTGGAGAGAGGGGAAATTTGGCTAACAAGAGCCAACTGCTTCTGCCTATGTGTGAATTCCTAGCACGTATTCCTAAGGATCAAGTCTTCTTCCATGGCCCCCCTGAGGGAGTCTGATGGGCTATTATGTTTTGTATCTTATCAGCAAGTTCCTGAAGATCCAGTGCCTGGAGGACGGGACCTGGGAGCGAGGCAGCTGCGTCCCAGTGGTGTGTGAGCCCCCTCCCCCTGTCTTCGAAGGCATGTACGAGTGTACCAATGGCTTCGAGCTTGGCAGCCAGTGTGTGCTCAAGTGTAACCAGGAAAGTGAAAGGGTAAGGATAACTGGAATCTTTTCTGGATAAGGCTGTGCCCTTGTCTTGATGACCAATCCAAGAATGTTGAGTAGGAGTGATATAAATGAATCCCAACAGCAGGGCCTTACTCAGCTGGGATTCTAACGGGGGTATTGATATTATCTGATAGGGAATTCAGAAGATACCATGTATTTGGAATATTCTTTTTGAACTTTCTCTTGGGTAAGAAGGAAAACCTGATGGTTTGTGTACCTGAATAGATTCCCCCAAAATGCTGGGGTTCTGATTTGGCGATGCGATTTCCTACCACACGCCGCCACTGACTTGCCGTGGCCGGGAATACTCATATTACATCCTGCTGTAGCACAGAGCCCTGAACAGATGCATGCATTCCTCAGCAAAGGCAAAGCTGTAAGTGCTGCCCGACTATAATTCTCTCTAGGAATCTGGCAGGAGAGGTCCCCAGGGAGAGCCATGCAGTCTTATCACAGTCCTATGACTAAGACCAATTTTATTGTAGAATCTTTACAAGCACCACACGCATGCACGAGACAGGAAACGAAGCAGACCTCAGCAAAGACCAGTGGCCTCTACTGCTCTCCTGGCACACGTCTGTCTCTCAGTGTCCAGCAGTCCCAGTTGAGTGCTGCCGGACAGAGGCCAAACATGCCTGTCACGAGTACGACAGGATATCAGGCACCTCGGCCGGCACTGGTTGTTGAACGGCTCACGAAGTTGGCTGGACGAGGAAGAATTAGTTGTCTATAATTCCCGAATCTCACTTTCTTGGGTTTTGTGAGTCAGTGCTACTCTGTGTGGTCGGCGCCTAGCGTCCTTCGTGGTGCTGGGGGTCTGGCGCCAAGAGCCACACACACCGGCACGCACGCGGAGAAGGGCAGCAGGGCCCCGGTGACTGAGTGCCGCTGTGCTGTGTCTGTTCAAGCAGAAAGGCAGAACATACCGTCAGAGATGTGATGACTTGTTTTACTGGATCAAACTCATCTCAAACAGTCTCATATTTGCCACGGACAGCGTTTGTGTGGCAGTATGGACGAATCAATGCAAAACACTATTTGGAAAAAAAAATCCCAAAATAGAACAGGTAGGCTACAGTTCATAGCTCATCTGATTTTTATGGCCAAAGGAAAACACATTGTGAATGAATTTCATTAATGACAGAATTCGTTATGATTCCTTCACATCAAAACAGCAAAAAGAAATTGTCATGACTTTTACTGGTCAGTAACAACATGGTTTGTTATTTCAGTAACGTGTTTTAGTCTTAAGCTCTAGAAGGTAGAGAACAGTGCCATTTGATCAGACCACTTTTCCTCAGCCTAAATGCAGTTAACAAAGCAGTGACGCAATGTCCCTTGCCTTTCCCTTCTAGCTTCCCATCCTCTGCACCAAGGAGGGACGGTGGACTGAGGAGTTCAGGTTGTGTGAGCAGCTGCAAGGGGAGTGCCCCCCGCCCACCTCGGGGCAGAATTCCGTGGAGTACAAGTGCGAACAGGGATACGGTATCGGTAAGTTCAGGGAGAGATGCCGAATTTTGCTCCAAAACAGTCTTTTTATTCGGCCTGGCTGGATCTCCAGTCAGATCCACCGTTGTCCCCGAGGAGTGGACGGAAGTGCGAGTGGACTCTGAGCTGCCTCTGTAAGATCACAGTTCATGGCCAGTTCATTCCTTTGAGTCTTCCACGTGTGCATATGGTTGGCATGGCTGCTGAGCCACCGCGTGGCATCTGGTCACGTCACCCACTTCACTGCGGCTGAAAGTGGGCGAGTTTGGGATGGAGTTGCAGTTCCAGTGAGAGAGGTAAGAATGCGGAGCCACACCCCGGCCTGTGCTGGGCTCCCCTCCACTCCCTCCGCTGAGTGGCTGCAGTGGCGCTCCTGAAAGGGGTGATCTGAGGTCACGTTGGCTGCCGTGGCTCTTCAGCCATCCTTTCTCTCCAGGGGACCAGGCTCTGGAGCCTCTGTGCAATTTCCTAATCAGGTATCAATAACTGCAGTTGAAGGTCTCTGTGGCCAGAGCTGACTTATCATGCTGTTGACTCGAGTTTGTGCTGGCTGGACCAAAGCATCATGGGAAAGTGATGCAGGGGGTGGAAAACCTTGTGCAATTAACCCTAAGTCCTGACCCCTACAAGCAAGCAGTAGTTTTTATAAGTCATTCTAACTTGTGTAATGCCGGTGGCTGTAATTTGTGTTAATGAGAAAGCTCGTTAGACTCTGAGATGGCTCTTTACCGTCTTCAGATCACTCTTTGCATGGAGGTGCCTCGAGGTCAGGCCTGGCAGTGGGGTGCTCGGACTGCGCCTTGAGTGGTGTTTCATGAGCAACTCTCATCTCCCCTTCTCTGACTTCTGCATTAAAATGTCTGCATCCACATACAGAGTCCTGCAGAGTCACGTGGCTCTTTGGGTTATTACACAAATCAGCAAAAAAAAAAAAAACCCACCATATCAAAACAGATAGTGAAAGCTGAAAAGAAACTTCGAAATCATTAATGTATAGATGAAGAAATAGAAAACCCTAGACTATGCTTTCTTCAAATAGAATTTTGTGACACTTGGACTCCACTACCAAAGAATGGAGCTAGATTTTCCTTCGAGAGCCCAACATGTGACCTAAATCTCTGCCCGTGATTCCCCATTGTTTCTGCTTTTAATGACATGGTTTTCGTGGCCAACAGCATTGTGATCTTCAGTGCGCACACCATAAATCTGCCTTCGTAATTTCCGGGCCACCTTTTATCCCAGCCAGTAAAGTGCTTGGGTAGTAGATACTGCGCTTATAAGCTGTAGATGGCCCTATAAGCAAGAATGATAGTGAACGCACTCAGAATGCACCGACCAACCAGGACAGACTTTGGCTAGCCGGAGTTCCGGAGCGGGGTGTGGAGGTCTGCTGCATCTTTTAATCGCTGGATCATGCGGAGATCCAGCGATTCCAAAGACATCCTGGGCCTGTAGGGGAGGGGTCAGTTGGGGGATGGAGGGTGAACTTGGGGACAGAGACTGCTCACCAGTCAGCAGGGGAAGCATCTTTACACCTACACAGAGTGCGCAGAGGATGCACAGAGGATGATAGGCAGCCCATAAGCATGATAAAGGTGACCCATAACATGGAAAGGAAGTGCTCTTGACAAATCAAAACTGTTGACTCCAGGGTGAAAAAGATCTGGAACGTTCATGTGTCTGCTCTGACCGAATCTGTCCCTTCAGGTGCAGTGTGTTCCCCGTCGTGCATCGTGCCCCCGAGCGACCCCGTGGTGCTGCCTGAGAACGTCACTGCTGACACTGTGGAGCACTGGATGGAGCCCGTCAAGGTCCAGGTGAGCACAGGGCCTGTGTAGGCACCAGAGAGGCAGCAATCCTCGACAGACAGCCTGTTCCCTGGACTGTTTCAGAGGCTTTCAGAGCGTCCTTAAAGCAAGCAACAGCATGGGTCGTTCCTAAAGAGAAGGATTACAGGTCTCGAAGAAAAAAGGGGGAAAGCTTGAGAAAAAAAGGGGGAAAGCTTGAGAAAAAAGATGGCCCACATCCAAAGTCCTCAGAAGGAAGACTCCAAGACCAAAAGGACAATAATGTAGGGAGAGGAGTAAGAGAGAAAAAGTACTACTACTGAAAAACAGGGCTGGGAAGAAACCAGGCTTCGGGTGGGAGCCTGCAATAGCGTGTGCACATGGCGAATTATCATGTTGTATGTCTGAAAATTATGTGATGTTATTAACCAGTTTTACCCCCACACATTTATTCATTTTAAAAAAGAAGAGGAAAACCAGGATAAACCAGAGAAGTGAGTGAAAACAAAAGAACGGATGTAGAAAGAAAGAGGAACTAGGAAAAGACAAATAAAATTGAAACCAGAGAGAATGACTGAAGGAAATGAGCACGTTGTTGCTGAGTTGCCGAGTGAATGGTCTTTAAGCCGGAAGAAAGCCAAGCGTTAGCTCAACAGTTGATTCCAGTCACCCTCGGGTGCCTCCTTCTGGAACTGCTCTGGCTGAAGAAACAATTTCCAACAGCTTTGGTTGTGAGACAGAAGAGCGTAAAGATGAAAATGTGCTATTATTTTTAAATGTTTCAGGGGTGTGCTGGGTGTGGGAGACCAAAGGCCGGGCTTGAAACTCTCACGTGGATTTGCGGGGCCTTGGGCGTCCTGTGGTGTACCCCTCCCCCCCCCACTGCACACACCACACACGGAGATCTAGCCCTCTCCGAGTCTTGGCATCCACAGAGAACTAGCCTGATAGAGAAGGGGACACCAGACAGAAGGGCTCCCGGAAGTCCGACAAATGCCTGCGGGTCAAGGTGAGGGAGCAGGGGATCAGGTTGGTGGGGCAGGCAGGAGGCAGCCAGAGGCCCGGTCTGCACCACTGCCGTGCCCAGAAACTAGGGCCTCCTGCCGTGCCGCCCTCAGGCTCAACCCACTCACCCGGGTGTCTGATGTCTGGGGTGCCTGAGCGGAGGGGGTGCAGGAGCTGCTAGGACTTTTTCTGGGGGCACTCAGTGCTTTCCTTGTCCTCTGCATTCTTTCCTTTTCTCTTTTCTGTCATTCTAACAGTAAAACTGAGATTCTCAAGGGCAGGAATGTTGTCGTCCTATAATCCCCAGTCTCTTTAATTTGTGACTCATGTCGTCCTCTGCTCGGGATGCGGCTGCTGGATAAAACCGGAGAGCCCTAGAAGAGAAACAGCCCCAGCCCGCAGGGCAGCCCTGTTCTCCCCTGCAGGCCTCTGCCAGGCTGGGTTTTCATGGTTAACCATCATATGAAGAGAGCGTCTCATTACCTCTCGTGACTTTTCTACTTAAGATAGGAAAATTAAGGTTTTGACTTGCACTGTGCAGAAGTGGTCCTTGAGGAACCCGATTTCATGGAGAGATTCTGCTCTACACAAAATGTGGCAATTGCGTGCACGTAAATGAGTTTTCCTAACTTGAATTTGGAAGTGTTTCTTTCTGAAGGACAAAAGCATTCATCATAACATCCTATTTCCCTTAGTTGTTTGCTTCATAAATCTATTTTTTAGAAGCAATGTTTTTCCTTTTTTTTAGTACATTACAATTATGAAGTCCAAATTAATATAGCGTGGTCCACATTAATGAGATTTCCCTGTGGCTACACACATCAGATTTGCAAAGATTCTGGGCACCACACGAAATCCCTTTCTCAGCTCCCCAGTTTTTCAACAGGATTGCTCCGTCAAAACAAATCTTATAACTTCTGGCTCTGCTTTCCAAAATCAGTCCCTAAAGGATTAATAATTACTGAAATAAAAACAGGATGTTTTAAGAGGAAGAGAGTAGCAGGAAGAAACAGGAAAGATAGTGTCTTCCAGGAGCCGTGCTTTCCAACAGAACAGCCTCCCCACCCTTCTGTCTCCTCATGTCCTGGTCCTTGGCACCCCCACCCCCAATGTCTTCTCGAAGGGTACAGTTGTGTCAGACAGCTCCAGCGACACTTGCCGCACATCAGTGGGAACACAGATCACTCAGTCCCATGAGCCATCAGAGGTCTTCTTTTTCATCAGCCGTGAGCACAGACCTGCTCACTCTCAGTCCGAAGACGTCTCCAGCCCCGGGTCCCTCGTGGCCACGGCAGACTGGACAAGAGGGGCTCGGAGGGCAGGCGGAGAGGGACTGAAAGGAGACGTAGACGCCGGGGCAGCGCGCTAGAGCCCAAGGAAGGGCACAGAATAAGCCTGTATTTCATTTAGCTCGCTGCGTCTATAGAAATGAGGCTGTCACAAACAGGGGTGGCAGCAGAGCTCCGTAGGCTGACGGGATGAGCCAAGCGACTGTTGGAATAAAGAAAACAATTGAGCAATTTTGTGTTAGATCTTCATGTTGGCTCACCGTCAGCCCCGTGACCTTCAACTCGGCGTTTAGGCAACAGCCTTCGTGCAGCCTCAGACCATCCTAACAGCCCTTAAGTGCTCTCTCTCGCTCCTTTCTTCCCTCTTCCTGCTCTTTCTTTCCTGCCCTTTTTTTTTTTTACTTGCTTTAAAAAATTTTTTTAATGGCCCAACCAACTTTAATGGCTCAAATATTTAAATTGATTTTCTCCGAACCTTTTATTATATGAAAGTTCGAAACATTTTTGGCACTTATTCGTGCAGACTCAGTTCATCTGAGAAGTAACTTGCCACTAGTACAGAGCGATTGCTGTAACCATGTACACATGGAAAGAAATAATAATTTAAAAGTTCAAAATCATTGTTACCCCGGAGGGAGGAAGGAAGGAGAATGATACTGGAGAGACACATAGAGGGGACATTAAGTAAATCTCTAGTGACTTGTTATACTATGGAAGCAGATACAAAAAAATGTTGAGACTTGGTAGGGTTGGGCAGAGGATTAAAGTTGTTCTTTCCATTATTCCCCATAGCCATTCAAATGTAACACAGATGGGTATACTTTGTCAAAACTGTTCCAGAGGATAAATCATAGTGAGCTGTTAAAAGATAAACTGAGGCACATTACAGTTTTAAGAGTTTTAAGGCAATACCAAACCCGAGAAGTGAGGCACACTCCTCCGGGGAAGGACTTGATTACAGAGAAGAGGCAGAAGCAACGTAGGGAAATTACTGACAGGCTATCACTTAAAGCCTCGTTGGCAGTTTGTGATCGGTTGTCCTTATGTTTCCATTTCACGGCCTTAAGAAATCTGGGGCTTAGATTGAGGTTGGCTTGTTCTGTGAGCCGCCACGGCGTGAGCGCCCCAGTGCAGTGCCCCCTTGTTTGATTACAGCAACACACTCGCCAGGGCCAGCCTCCTCGTTTCCTTTTCTTCGTCCCCTCACCACCACAGATGTCCCCGCAAAATTGAGGTCCTGACAAACCTTTGACATTTTCCTCCAACTTCGATCAATAAGTAGTTCAATTAATGGCATATGTGTGTGTTTACTCATGGGGTGAGTGACTTTCAGCGGCCGGAAGACAAAGGAAAGCCCCAGAGATACAGCCTCAGATTCAGGGGTTGACAGTTACTCATAAAATATCATCTGCCTCTATGTCACTGAGATAAAAAAATATATATCAGTGGGAGGCAGTGCCTATTCTCCAGGATTTCGCAATCTAGGGAAGTCTGTGACATAGGGACCAGAAGCATTTGTGGTTTTATAGAAATTAAGGAAGGCTGCCGTCTCAATTAGCCTCAAGACTGAGTTAGAGAATGTTTGAAAGTGGACGTGGCTGTTGGCCACGCCCTGCCATGAATTTACTCTGTGGCTGTGTTTGCACATGTATGAAATGATTTACACATAAGCTTTGTCTGAACAGAAGACTTTGTTGGAACCAAATATCCATCGATGGAGATGTGGTTAAACAGATTGGGGTACATCCAGGCAGTGGGATTCTCTGCAGCCCGAAGAACCCAGCAGCCCGGCTGCTGCAAAATGCCCAGAACCCCAGAGGCATGGCGAAGCAAAGTAAAGTTAGACGGGCCTGCACCAGGGTGCAGAAGAAAATCACAGTGTTCTGTCGTTTGTGGGAGGAAGTCAAGGGTTTTACATGCCTGTGTGTCTACACGCACAGACTAACTCTGTAACGATACAAAAAAGAACTAAAGTAGGACGGAGACAATTGGGCAGTGAGAACAGGAGCAGGAGGGGGAGGTCGTGTGCCCCTGCCTGCCTTTCGTGTGGTATTCTGTGAGCATGCATTACATGCTCAGGACATGAAGTGACATGACAATAGAAAGATGTAAAAAATCAATTGGAAACAATAGGAGAAAGAGCATTGAAGAGAAAGAATTGAAAGTAGACTCTTTTCCTCCCTCTTGTTTTTCCTTTGCAATATACTTATTTTGAGAATTTCTAAAGTGTTTAAAAAACAAAACCCAACATCCCCGCATTTATAAAAGGGGTGGATTGGCTAGAATGCCTGGAGGGTATAAGAGAAGCTGACACACTAAGTTCAGAGTGTTCTGGAGAGTTCTGGCCACGGTCATCACGAGAGGTTTCAAGGCCAAGTATCCCTTTATTGGAGGGACTTGACATTCCTCCATCCCTCGCCCGGCAGACCTTGAGCACTCCGAAGCGGTGACTGGATCGGTGTGGTGGAGCCGTGTGGTCTGGACTGAGTGCCGGGCTGAAGGGGGTGGTGGTGGGGGCCCTTGTGGGTGCAGTGCTAGGGGGAGGAGTCAAGTTGCCATGGGTTTGTATTCCAAGGGGACAAGTTACGGTATTTTTCCATCACCATTATCCGGTGACAGAGTTCCACTGCTACCTGCTTTAAAATACAAATGAATCGTTTCTAGGTAGCAGAGCCATTGTGTATGTGTAAATAGTCTGCTTCACTGGCGTTGGGTGCAGGACAGCTCATTTTTTCAGGAACACCCCTGAACACCCCTTATGCATTTACCATATGTTTCGGTCATCCTGACTCGATTTGATGACCCCCTTCTCTGCGAGCCGTGAGAACTCATGCCAGGGCACCTCCTACGTTATTCCAGTGTGGAAGTTTGAACATCAGAACGTGTTGGGATTTCTTGCCCTTTAGGAAGGCTGCGGAGGAGGAGTTTCAGCTTAGTTCCCAGTAGTATAACTCCAGGAGAACATAGCGGACTCCTACTCTCAGAGGTGCCTCTGCGGTACACATTCTCGTACCCAGTGTTAACATATGCAGACATCTCCAATCTGATTATGGTGCGCTTAGCATTGTAGAGCGTGTAATTTCCGACCCCTGGAGGTGCTGTCTGCTATCTTGGGTAAGGCTCGTCTCTCCCTTCGTGTTGTTTTCGTACTATCAAACGGAATTCCCATGGTCCCAAACTAAAATGTGAGGCTGACAGTCTGCACGTGGGCGGGTAGGGTGCAGGCTGCGGAGAGGGTCTCCCTTTCTCTCCGCAACCTCCTGTGGGACCCTCTCTCTTCCTGCAGTGTATCTCTGGACATTTTAAAGTACAAAAACTCAAAGGAAAAAGCCCAATGAAAATGAGTTATTGTTTAACAAAGGGCAGACAGTGGTTTCAATAGGCATCTGGAAGTGGCCGCTGGGAACGGGAAAGTCACCAGTGTGCTGACATGGGTGTGTGTCCACACTTACCCGCTTCGTGTTGGTGCCGTTTTGAGTCCCGGCCTCACATTGACCTCCTTTGTCCAGCGCATAGACCCTCCTTGCTTTCCTCCAAGGAAGGGAAGGGAGGGGCTCGCAGACCTCCGAGAGCAAGTGCTAGCCTCCAGGCCCCGTGGGGGCACTCACGTCTTCTGATCTTGCATCCCTGAGGTCCCTTTCTAGCTCGAGGCTCTTCTTGTGAAGCTGTATTTCTCAGCCATTAAAAACCCACAGTGCTTCCCGACTAACACAGCCATCTCGCAATTTCTTGTAACGTTATTGAAAACGTCAAAACAAATGAAACCAGAATTATGCCTAAACCACTTGATACTCATAATATTGAGGATTCTTTTCTAAACCACACCTACACCACCACCCTGGAAATGTTGCTACCTTGGCGAGGGAGGAAGAGGAAGAAGAGGGTGGAAAGTCCCCTCTGATGAGTTTGCGCCATGGCGTCATCAGCAGACCTAGCAGCTCCATGGGCGAAACCAGACAACCTTGACCTTTTTCATGGGCACAGGCGGGTCTTGCTGCTTGGGGCACAGGGTTGGACTGGGCGGGTAAGCTCAGCATCTGCCCCTTCTCCCACTGACCGGGCGTCTTTGTTTTCGCTCCTGCCTCTTCCTCCAGGGCATCGTGTGCACCGGGCGGCGTCAGTGGCACCCGGACCCCGTCCTGGTCCACTGCATCCAGTCATGCGAGGTAAGTCCCGGGCCAGACTCCTCTGCTCCAATCACGGGGCCCCGGGGCCTTCTAACTCAAGATCCTCCCTGTCTCCACTCCCTCGCCTTTTGTTTAATTTCTTAACTTCAGATCCACAATCCCACGGTTACCCATATCAGGATTTCTGATTTTGGCTTTTCTTTAAGTGAAACTCCAGGGTTTCATTTTAAATGACTTAGTAAGAAGTCAGTCAAAAAGCACATCAGAATTATTTGTGGTTTCGGTGTTCTCTAATGGGGCCTCATTCATGCCGGGTTCGGTCAGGGTTTCGCAGGCTGGCGGCTCTCGGGTTTATTTGGCCAACAGGGTGTCTAGAAACAATTTTGTTTTGATTGCTCATATTTAAAAAGTGGGACTTTTTCACATAAAATTCATATGTGTATATAAAACATTTCACACACCCATACACACATACTCCAAGTAAAAATAAACATAAAACACTTTGTGCGAAGATGTTGCTTTTGGAAAACAAGACTCTCTGGCAACCATGGTGGTAGTTAGCTGGATCCGAGGAGCTGCTACAGCCCCAGAAGGACAGCTGTTCCTCAGGTCGCGTGGTCCTCCCCTCTCCCCGTGGCCCCTTGCCTGGCAGCCCCCCTAATTCACATCAGCCACATGGGTCAGTTAGGCGTCTCTGAGTTCGATGCCCACCATCCACTGCTGGGTAGCCCAGTTGAAACCTTTGCCACCTCAAGGGATCCTGTCTGCTGCTTCAGGTGGGGATATTCCCTCCCAGAGACACAGAGGGCACTCTGCCTTCCTGAGCCAAATTAACAGGAGTTACTGCCAGGAAGAGGCATGAATGCAGCAGGCTCATCCAGATAGATGAGGCAGGATCCTGACACCGAGAGCAGGGGTCACTGCGCACACGAACCCATGGAGTCTCTCACCCTGGGGACAGCCAGTGACAAACATACTCTAGTCTCAGTTACATCAGGTTTTGTCGTCCATATCTCTCCGAAGTAACGAAGCCACTTAGCAGCAATGCCTGGCTCATTCCGGCTGCTGCCATGTGCTGTTCAATGGCCATCGATTTCCAGCACCCTGCCCTCCACCCCACACCCAACCCGCACGCGGCTGAGTCCCTTTGTTCCTGTGTCTCTGTCTCTCTTGGTGCAATTCTGGGAAACTGGGATCTATGTGAGGCCAGAGAGGGGGAAAGGTGGCATTTCCCACAAAGGGAAACGAGACCTATGAAACAGCCTTGGGAGAGGGCATCAGGCAGAAGGGCGAGCGTTGACTGTTCTCTGTGACGGCGTGGGCCAACAGAACAGCTCGTCTCCTGCCATCATTAGAAAAACAGACGGCAGTAGGGCGGGGAGGACGGGGCTGACTCATGTGCTGGGCAGGGGTGAGAAGCGGGAAGCGGAGGCCAGAGAAAGCGGGAGATAAACAGACGGACGACTGGGGGACTGGGAAGGGATCAAAGCATCCTGAGAATTCCCTTCTGCTGCTTCAGTGTGTGATCACAAGAGGGAGGGCGGGTAGCAGGGCTTGGAGCTGGCTTCAGTGTTTCCCGGAAGGTTAAACAGAGAGCCTTCCCTATTTCTCCTTCCCTCCTCATGGCACCCCAGCCCATCCTCTGGGTCCTCATTCCAGAGTTTCCTGGGCTTCCCTGAGTCCCCCCGTCTATGTGACGGGGAGTGAAACTGCATCCCCTCTTGTGACTCCTGTGCTGGCCTCTTACCACGCACTGCTGAGCCTCGACCACTTGGCTGCCCTTGGTACTCTCACTTCAGTGGTTCTGAGTGTGGCCCCTGGACCAGCACGGATGGCCTCACCAAGGAACCTGCTAGAAGTGCACATTGTCACGCCCCACCTCCGACCTAGTGAGTCAGAGCCTGTGGGTGTGGGGCCCAGCACTCTGTGTGGACAAGGCCCCAGGTGACGCTAAAGATCGCTCAGGTTAGAGCACCACAACCCGAGTGGCTGTGGGAGCGGACAAGAAGGTTCCCAGCCCGTGGAGTCCCTGATTGGAAGCTTTCTTCATCCAGGAATAGTGCCGGCTAGCACTCTCTACATCTCGCTTTTTCTGCAATATTTCCTGAGACTCTCTGGGTCAGACTGGATTTGAAAGAACAAAATTCTGCTTCTGGTTTCCCAGAAAAGGCTTGGAGGAGAAAGAAAAATATCACTTCAAGGAGTGGAAGAAAGAAGGAAAGAAAAAAAGACTAACCATAGGAGAGGAAAGAAGAAGGAGAAACAACTCAGAGGAAACAAGGAAGAAATACAGAGAGGGAGGGTGGGAACGACAGAGCAAGAATGAGAGAGGCGGAAACTAGCATGCTCTAGGGGCAACTTGGCAGACACTTAATTATTTACTGGGAAAAGTCAGCTAAATGTATTAGGGGGTGCCGGAAAGTGTCAAGGACGGGTGGAGGGAAAACAGACCCAGAGGCGAGATAAACCGAACAGGGCAAGGAGGGAGACGGGAGGCTTTGTAAAGTGCAGCACAGAAATTGAGCTCAAAGTAGACACTTTGTTCCCGGTATCTAAAGGGGTTTTCTGTTTCTGCTTTCCAATACCGAGCACAGTTCTGGGGTGTGCCCCTTGGACACCCAGCCTGTGGGAGAGCAGAGCCTCTTCCACATTTCTCTCAGTGAGCCCAAGAGAGAGTCCCTCACCTCGCTACCCTGGCCAGCGTCTCACTTCACGTCACTTCTGTGCTTTTCTTGTGTCCCCTTTGCCACAGAGATTTCACCTTCAGTTCCCCGCTGTCTGTGCCTCTTGCGTTCTTCAGGCACAGCTCTAAGGCTTCCTCTTAAAAAAAAAAAAGAAGTGTGTGTAGGTAATGCCGTCTGCTCATTGTCACATGTGTTCGTGTCGTCTCAGCAAGCACACGTGTGCTACATGTCTGCAACCCAGAATTGTCCGTACCATAAATTCTATTTCTCCTGTCGCTTCTCATGTCTGGCCTTCTTGACCTGAACATTCCTTGTATTTTCTGGGGGTTTTGTAAGTTGCAAGTGGGCAAAGGTGGTGACTCGAATGGTAGGAAGGCTTGGGAGCCAAACAAGTGGAGGTTCGAGTCCCGGGTCCGCTGCGTGGTGTGAGCCTTCGTGTCTCCAACGGTATTGGGAAGTGGGGGCGACAAAGCTATTTAAGGAGTTGTACGGAGGGATTCATGCGATGATGTATTTGAAGCATTTAAGTGCCGTGCCATGTCTGGTCCATAGCGGACGCTTGTCCCCTGGTGGCATTTGTTGTGAACTGAGTGAGAGCGGTAGAAGGTGAGGCCGGAACTGCTGGTGTGGCTGCAACATGACCAGGTGCCAACTCTTGGGGATGGGAAAGAGAAGAACAGGAGGAGAGGGGGGGACGGGCCGCCCCCGGGGGCTCCCTGAAATCCGTAACTCACAGATCACGAGGAGCGGGCTGCTTGTCCAGCCGGTCACCGGGTCTCCTGGTCGCCAGCAGATGGGATGGGCAGCTCTGCTCACCCCTGGTTGGGGCCTCGACATTTCTCACCTGGGTTATCGCAGTGGTTTCCTAATTGTTCTTTCTATTCCTAGACCTGTTCCCCCTGAAATTATAGACAGGTATACAAACATCTGTGTAACTGTAGAAAACAAGTATTTATTGCCAAATGCTTGTCCAATAAAGTATACTCTTTTTCCAGCATGGAGAGAGAAAGGGGGAGGGGGAGGGAGAGAGAGGAGATGGGGAGAGAGACTTCTCACTTTGTGGGGTAAGATTTGAAGGGAGTGTTCCTTCCATCGTGAATACTGTGGCACGGTCAGATCATGTTCGTGTCATCCTCTCATCTGTCCTTCCTTCCTTCCCTCCTTCCTTCCTTTCCTTCCTTTTTCACAAGGTCACCGAAGACCACCATCCTAGGTCCCACTTAAATGAAGAACGTCCTGTTCTCTAGGGAAGACAGCTGAGGACAAAGGCCACACTTACAGCCTCCTCTGGGTCAGAAACGATTCCTTTCCTTCTTGGAGGATGATTAAAATGGAAAGAGGGAGAGGGGAAGACCTACATTTTGACTCTGCTTTTTTTTTTTTTTTTTTTTGCAAGTTTTTCCCAGGAGCCTAATTCTCTTGTCAGCCGTTTACTGACTCTTACTTGGACCCTCTCTTTCTCCTAAAAGAGAGTCGAGGAGGACAGAGGCAGAGCGATGCCAGGAGAATTGGCCTGAAGTTCTCACTTCACCCTTGTTAGCTGTGTGTGGCATCTGACTGGCTTTCTCCCAGAACTCCCGTGAGAAGAAGCCAAACAACTGATGTTAAGGTGTCGTGTAGACTCCTGAATAATGTAACATTTCGTAGTGACCTAGCTGAAGGAATAATATAAGCAGCTGTGGGGACAGGGTCTTATTGAACTAGCTGCTAAGAATCAGGAAGAAGTCCGCTCCTGCCCAGTTCATATCTTTATGACTCTTCATTGTTTACACTGCAGGAAGCTGTGGTTAATTGGTGTTCTTGAGGCCTCCAGTAAAACTTAGAAATCACTTTAAGATTTTCTGTGGGGGAGAATTTGAAGTAAGGCTCTCCAAGCATTAGCTGACATTTCTCCCACAGGTTCTCATGTGTGCCCTTATAAATGCCTGTTGCGTCACTTTATGTCACGTTATTTCAGCATCATCTGGTGGGTCCATCCTTCGAACGGGAAGGATGGTTTGCAGGTTCCATCCTGCGAACCCCCGAGGGGCGGGATGTGTTTTGTTGACCTTTTTACCCGTTCGAAAAACTCAGGCCTAATTCTTCAGTGAGACCTGCGTCTAGGCCCCTTAAGCAGGGACAGAGAATTGAAGGTAGAACTTGGATTTAAATTGGAAAAGACTGGAGCAGCCTTCTGGGAAGTGGTGGGAAAAATCAAGGCAGGAAGGGAAGGCAGGGAAGGTGTAGGAGACGCAGAGGACGTGAGGGC
This sequence comes from Tonatia bakeri, assembly GCA_004024845.1. NCBI lineage: Eukaryota > Metazoa > Chordata > Mammalia > Chiroptera > Phyllostomidae > Tonatia > Tonatia bakeri. Next base: position 17,281 of record PVIA01006762.1, read on the forward strand.
AGCACGGAGTCGCAGGCAGAGAGCCGGCCGGGGCTGGAGTCGCCAGGAACCTCAGTGCCACTCCCTCCCTCCTGATCTCCTGGGCAAGGTGCTGACTCCTCTGAACGTGTTTCCTCAGATTTAAAGTTTGATGGGTAGAATGTGTCTTCTAAACTTGTCACGTACCAGCCCCAAGAAACTGTTTAGTCACAGACATGTGGCTGTGGTTTGGGACCTGTGGGGCGGTCACACCTCAGCAAAGTGTGGGTCGTGCTGATTTTTCCAGGAGTAACCGCTAACTTGCTCTTGTTTCTGGGGGGTTTGCTTTCTTCGTAGACTCCGGCTTTGATTATACACACCGGCGTGTCGTCCCCTTAAGGGCCCCTGCTTGGATTTGGGCCTTTTTGGTTAGCCTTGGTTTCTGATTCACCGGTGGGGTGCATTTGGGAAGTCGGTTGGCACCGTCCTAACGTGGCAGCAGCCCCAGACCAGCGCTGCTTTGGGTGTCACTGCTTCCTTCCTGGCAGTGGTTGGCAAGAGAAACTCTAAGTGTCGGGGCCTGATAGAAGTTGTGCAAGTACCTGTTGTGTGAATGCTCCGTAAACACTGTGTGCATGATAAACATTAACGAAATTCTACTTACCAGTAGTCCTGAGTGACTTCTGTTACTCAAAGCAAAAGTAATGCTTTCTCCGCTGTCCTGAGACACAAGCAGTGTGCACACACATTGAGATAGGGAGAGACTGAGCTGATCTGGAGGAGGATTTGATCAGAGATTGTGTAATAAGACCCTTTGGAACCCCCGCTCCATCATTCCGATGTTCCTCGAGGAAGTAGGAGTTTACATAAGACCAGAAGGACAGCAATTGTAGTATATACCATTTCAAAAGAAAAGGGGGCTGGGCAATAAAGGCCACCTGCCTGCTGGTGTGGTTTTTCTTCCAGAAAGAGTTCTGAGTACAAGTCCTGTGTTTATAAGGAGCATGCTGTCACGTCAAAGAGACTGAGGAGAAGTCACGTGACTTGAGCCGGCATGCCATTCTAGTCCACATGATGTCCTCCGGGTTTAAGGAGGCAGCTAAGGAGCCAGCCACCAACTGGACGGTCGTCCCTTTGGCTTGTGCTGAACTGGAGAGACTGTCCAGCTGAGCGGCAAACACTGGTCCTGGCTACACTTGGCCTTCACGTATTTCTCACCGGCAACAGACTTGCTGCTCATGTTTGTTTTTCAAAGTGTGCTTAAGAACTAGCTGGGGTGCTTGCTTTAAAAGTGCAGGTTCTCAGATTCTACCCCTCCCTCTCAAGTCTCACATGTCAAGTCTGGTGTGACGGCCCAAGAATTCACCTTCTTCACAGATGCCCCAGGTTTTTCAGCACTGGTGGCTCTCAAATGCACTTTGAGAAATACCGAACAGGGGTGAATGTTGACACTCAGATAATCTTAATGCTTGCATCTTGTGGGGAAAAGGACCCATCTTCCAATAGGTCTTTAATGAATGAAGAAAACACCTGAAATAGAATAAAGGTCAGAAAGGTCAAGGGTAGAGAGAGAAAACATCTGGCAGACAGCGCAAAACCAAAATCCTTACAAGCCAGAAAAGGCTAGATTGTTTTTAAATTATAGTTAAATTTTTTCAGATTGTGGTCGATCCTGAGTAAAGAGCAGCATGACTCTGTTCTTAAAGCAGCAGGGAGCAGTGCGTGGGAGTGGGGCCCACAGAAGACCCACGTGGCTGTGGACTCGTCCTCGTGCCCACCATGGTCCCATTCTGTTCTCTCGATGGATCTGGTGCCCGTAGCCATTTGAAAATGCAGAGCATTGGAGGGTGATGAGAGTAATATCAAAAGCTTGATGATAATACCTTCGGGGAAAAATGAAAAGAATTGGAATTTTTAAGCCTAAGGAGAGAAGGGTAACGATGAAGGTTAACTGTTTCCACGTGGGGAGCAGTTCCTGTGGAGAGGAGCGAGGGGCCATTAGCCCGCATTACGAGCAGACAGAAAACAAAGGGCTGGAACTGAGCGGACTGTTACTTAAAGCCGGTCTGCGTGGGGGTGTCCTGAAGTGTTTGCCGGTGTGTGAGGTGATGAAGGGAAGCGTTTCAAAGGCAGTTTAGTCTTGGGAGCCCTTTAAAGGAGTATACATCGCTCTCTCTGTTCACGGATAAAGATTTTCTGCCGTCTCAAACACAGAAGATGGTTTGGTGTTCTCTTTCCCTGTGAGTCTGGCGTGCTGCAGCTTTCACTGTAAATATATTTGTGTTTCCTTTAAGCAACCGGTAGAGAGATTTTTGTGTATAACTACCATACGAGTTACTTAATGACAAAAATTTGCACAGGAGGGAAAGGTGAGTGGAAAGGCCAGGTTGGGGGCCCTGGGGACAAGCTGAGCCCGGGCAGACCGGCCACATTGACTCAGACGGAGGCGGGCAGTTCTGTTGTCTTCACACATTAAGTAGTCGATAACAACAATGCTTCCATCACTGATTCATTCCATCTGCTGCTGCCATTCCTTGGATTCTTTCTTTCGCGTTGCCCGGGACCTCTCCCTTTATTATTTGTGTTCCAGATGGGAGCCTGCGAGTGCGCCCGGGAGAACGCATCTCACACTCCCTCCCAGGTGTTGCCTGGGTTTGTGGCTGGGTCTTGATGGGATTGCGGGGGCCAGTCTGTAGCTGATGAGGTGGAGATGATGGCATGGAAGTGTGGTTGTTATTGTGCCTCCTCTTCTTGCCCAGAGTTTGAACCGAGAAAAGGGAGAGAGGAGCTGGCGTCAGGCTCACGAGCCCCCTCACTCCAGGAGAGGTGTGTGACTCTGGGGCGCAGGACGCCTGCGTGCAGGTGTGAGAGAGAGGGGTCAGAGGTGAGAGTGGGGGGAGGCGGTGCCTGAGCAGCAGGGATAACTGGCCTGTGCCTGAGGCGGGGCCCTTTAGGGGGAAGGGCTTCATCCCTTGTTAGGGTTTTGTCTGCGTGTTCTTATGACAAGATGTGAGATCCGTAGGCAGGTAGATAGATAGGTAGGAAAAGTGTTGCAGCCCATTGTATCCGACCGTGTGCAGCTCCACTGTAGGAGACCAAAATGTCAGCACAACCCTAAGTGTGAGGGGCCTTTACTCTAAAAGGTGAAGTGAAGTGGGGGGTCTGGGGGATCTCAGGGCAGAAGTCCCTTGTTCCCTGGGGCAGCCAAACCAGGCTCAGGTCTCCTGCAGACAAGCGGTGAGATACGTGAGGGACCCCAGCGAGTCAGCCCGAGGAGCTCGCTCAGACCTGGGACTCCCTCCTGGCCGCAGAGAACCAGGTTCACGGGGCCACTGCGTTCCCTCACCTGCAGCAGCAGCAGCAGCACCGGGGAACTTGCCAGGAATTCAGACTCTCAGGTTCCACCCTGGACATTGGCGTCAGAACTGTGGGCCTGGGGTCCAGCCACCAGTGTTCCAAAGTCCTCCAGGTGGTTCTGGTGGCCTCTCGGGTCTGAGACCTGCTGGCCTAGGGCTGGAGGAAGACAGCTCCCAGCAGTGGCCATGGTGCAGGACACCGACACTAAGACCCCTGCTCTGATTCCGCACCGCGCTCCTGTCTCTCCCCTCAGCTGCAGAGTGAAACCTGTTCGGCCCGACTTCCTGGTCTTCTCGTGTTGGTCTGTGATTTCTCTCCATCCCTCTGCTTTAGGGATGCCCCTCTCGCCGGTCACAGGTTACTTCCAGTGAATGCCCCAGACTTGAACTTCCAAGTGTGACCAGGTGGAACTGTGACTCATCTTTCAAACAACACTCACCTGTCTTTATAAATTCCTTATTAACAAGGGAAAAACGGATCTTTATAATGACATCTGTAGGCAGAAATCCCAGCGTTCTGTTTCGGCTCAGTCGCTTGGGCTCTGTGGGATTGTAATGTCGTCCAAGTCTCTCTTCTCCTTTTCACATATATCTTGCCATTTAAACAACCAGCAGCAACCAAACTTCCCCTGGCCGTATTTTAGCTCCTTACAAGTCGGGAATAACAATCAGGCCTCCCTTGCCTCTCCTGGGTCAGGTCGGATGGGCAGACTTCTCTGTTCCTGTCTTGCCAAGTTCCTTGGGATTTGTGGGTGAAAAGTGTTGTTTAAAAAGGGGTTCATTACCGTGGAAAGAACAATGGCTACTCCACTTCTGGTCGGGGTAGTGTAGGTTCTTGTGAGTCTGAATCTAAATATGTGTTGGACGTGTTAAAACCCAGAGAAAAACTGAAAATTAGCTTAAGTTGGAGCTGTCCTCCAGGCCCACGGGCTGCCAAATTCCAATCCCCTGGAGATTTGTTTGTGAACTCCACTGCCAGCTTTGTGCAGGCTGCACCAGCCTGCAATCTGGGCACGTCTCTGGGCTTGTCCGGGTCCCGCTTGGTGCGGGGCTCGACTTCAGTTCCTGCAGCTGGAATCTCTGAGAACCCGACTCCAAATGTTAATTAGGACTAGGTTTTCATTTTGAAAGCAAAAACCATTGTTTTCTTTCCCTGCTTTTTTTTTCTTTTTAATAAAACATTAAAAGCACAACCATGCAAATTGTAAAACCTCATCTAGATTAACAACATCCCTGAGAATCTGTGCTCGTCTGAAGCTCCCGTGGGACCACGCTGTGGCTTCCCGGGGGGCATCCTTTCTGACCCGCCGCGTTTTGCTTCTGTCTCCTGGGCCTCCTGGGTGGGCCCGCCTTCTCACTCTGTTAATTCTCTTTACCACGCGGGTGGTCCCCTTTTCTCCTCCCACCACACCCTTTTTCTAGTGTACTCCCTGCTTTTCCTGATTTTTCTGTCGTCTTGATGTTGTACGTCTAACCCAAGCTTGCAGACAATTTAAATATTACTCACCTGCAAATCGGGCATCACAGAAATGCAACCGTCTTTTCTTCCACCTGTCTGACCTTCCAGATGCTTCCCAATCATTATGCTGAGGTTTTAAGAGTTAGCAGTGAGCAAACATAATCAGGCTCTATCTATAAATAATCCTACCCCTGTTCTCTGCTCATGGGGACTTTGCTGCACTAATATTTCTAACTGCTTCTAAAATGTGTCCTAAAGGCAGCTTAAGCATAGCCCATTCACCGAGATTGTTCCCAAATTCTCTGGAACATGCATCAGTCTACCATTTGCCATCATGGTCATCTGTATGAAGCCTTAATTAAATAATCGTATAGACAGGCTCTTTCAGAAAGTTCATAGATTTTGAATTGTTTCCAGTTCACCCTACTAAAATAGATATTCCTTTAAGTGAAATTATTTTATTAAATACTTGTTTGTTATAATGACCGAGTGCTAGCACGGTGTTCTACTAAGTCTCTTACATTTGACTTCTTATGTCTGTTTTCTGCCTCGCCCAGCATTGGAGTCATGCCAGAGGAGTGGGTAGCACTTCCAGATTGATTTCAGGGATTTACGAGTTGCAGCAAACGGCATGCATAAGAAAGGGCATACATTTCAACTCCTAACTAATGAGTTTAACTCTCAGCTCCGCTATTGTTAGATGTATTGTTTACACGTAACTTTAATTCTACAAAACTAAAACACGCACCCAGCGTGAGCAGCCAGCACCTGTACGGTTTATCCGGATGACGAGCCAGGCCTGCCCCTCCGCCCTCTCAGCTCAGGGCCGGGAGTGCGAGGGGCAGTCACGTGGGTGGGAAACAGAGCCTGTGGCCATGGGAAGACTTTCGATGCGGCTCAGACTTGAGTAAACTCACTGGCTGTGGGCAGCGAGCCTGGCTGGGGCTCTGGAGACCCGAGGTGCAGAGCGGTTGGGGGGATGGCAGATCTGCTGGCTGCGAGGCAGGAGGGAAGGCAGCAGCGATGGCCAGGGAGAAAACCCGGAGGGCAGCAAGTAGACTTCAGAATGCAAGGGCCCACATGCTGTGGTCCCTCCTTTCCCTGCGCAGACTTGCTGGTCTCAGTGGCACAGGGCAGAGTCCCTGGAGTCATTTCAATTTCTCCTGTGCTCCTGCCCTCCACTTCCTGTCCATCAGGCAGTCCCACCAGCTCTGCCTTTAAAGTAGGTCCACCAGCTGCCCTCACCCTGGTGGAGCCAGAATCACCTGCCGCCCAGGCCACGGCGACAGCGTCCTGGCTGGTGTCACCACGACCCCACTGTGTCACCCTCTGCTCTCCACATGACGGGCAGAGGGTCCTGCTAGACTGTCGCCAAGATCCAAGCAGCCCCTGCCACAGCCCTTTGGGATTTCTCATTTCACTCGGAGCAAAAGCCAGAGCCCTCACAGGGGCTGACTCCACCCTCCCCGTGTCCCCTGCCAGGCCACCAGCTTGACAGTTACAGCCGTCCCTCCTCATTCCACCTACCCCATGCGTAGGGCCGCCTCTCACGGCCCCGTGTGTTCTTTGTTAAATAAGACCGCTTCTTTCTCGTCATGAAGTGAGCACGTACTTACTACAGGGGATGCTCCCCACAGTGGCCTCTGTTTTACTCCCTGTTGCATCTCAAGTCCTCAGGACGGCCCAGTGACTGTCGCAGGGGAAGGCTCAGGGGACACTTGAGTACACAGTGAGGTGGGAAGGGCGGGGCAGCCCCGGGCTGTGGAGAGGACCGGCAGAAGGGCGACAGACTTAGGAAGCAGCTTTATCACTGTGTGTGTGGGGTGGGGGAGAGAAACGGGGCTAAACTGAGGAGTAAGAAGATTACCAACAGGCCCTTAGTTTTACAGCTCCATTAGGCGTCTTTTCTATGGAGGCTTTTCCGTCATCGTTGTTGTGGGGTCCACAGTTCGCACGGCCCTGGACTGGCACTCGGGCCCGGCTGAGACCGGGCCCAGGTCCCCGTGGTGCCTTGAAGGCTGTTTGCCACGGAGAGAAAGCTGGCTCCGTACATCTCTCTGGTCACCCGGCCCCTGGAAAAGTGACTCACCCGGTTGGTTTAGAATGTTCTTTTGCTCTCAAATGTGACAATGTTTGGGAAAGCATTTGTAGACACTACAGTGCTACCCACATGTACGGGATTATCGGTCATTATTCTCACCCCTTGTGAGAAGCCTTCTGAGGGGAAGCCAGGCTGAGGCAGGTGATATGTCCTATATGCTCCCACCAGTGTCCCCAAGGGAGCGACCAGGACGCAAGAACCCAGCTGCAGCCGGTGGCGGTGAGGTGCAGACCTCCACTCATCTCCCCGCCACCTGGCCTCGGCCCTCCCAGGCCTTGGCCCAGAGCCACCTTTCCAAAGTGAAGGTGCCCACCTGGGCCCCGATCCCGGCCTGAGGGGCAAACCCAGTACAGATCAAAGATCAGAAGTTTGCTGGCAGGGCCCCAGCCCCAGCCCCAGCCCCAGCCCCGGCCCCAGCCCTGCCTTTGGGGTGGCCTTGCTTCCCAGACTGCCCCTTGAGGAGGTGCCCACCGTTCACAGAGGACACAAACCCTCCACCTTCTTTGTCCTCTATTTCACTGACCAGAGTAACAAGAATAAGAGAGAAAATGGGCCTTCGAATGCTTAACAAACTGAAAAAACAAATACAGCAAAACAGACAAACAACAGCAGCAACAAAACTGAAGAGTGAGCACCCCTCTTGCGAATGGGCGCCCCAGCCTGGGTCCTCAGCGAGCCCTTTGTTTCCCGGGACAGGCTCCAGGGCCTGTCCCGTCTTACACACTGTTTTCCTCCTATGCACGGTCGGTAATGAGAACTTGGCAGGAGAGAGGTTCCAATGGGTCAGGAGGCGCTTGTGGCTTTTCTCGGGCTTGTTTTCCACCACCGTCCTAGCCGGCAGCATACCTCTCCCGGCGAACTTGGCTGTGGATCTAGCCCACGGTGAGAGGCCACCGAGGAGGGCCCCGTGTCAGGCCAGGGCGGCTGGAGCCCCGAGCAGGCTTCCCGAAGCACAGCGCCCGGGTGTTTCCTTCCACACGCCCCATGCACCCGCACCCACAGCCGTGCGCCCTGGGATCCTCATCGAGAACAGATGTTGCTGCCCCCACCCGGTGCCAGCCCCATGGGGTGCGAGGCATTTTTTTTTCTGCGAAGCTCCTGGCAACCGTGTTTTTCTTTTCTTCTCCCCTCCCTCCTCCTCCTGCCCCCTGCGCCCACCACTGCACACATTTCCCCTGATTCATGCCGGGCCAGCCTCAGAGTTTTGTTGTTATTGTTATTGCAAGCATGAGATGCTTCCAAAGCTAGAAAAAAGCAAAAGAAAAGAAAAGAGAAAAAGAAACCACAGTAACCCCCAAAGAAAATATGTTCTAACCCAGGAATGCACAATACTTCATGCATGGGAGGTATCTTCCCACCTCTCCAAGCTTCGCTGCAGAATCGAGGGCTCCGAATTCCAGCACATGAAAAAACAAATCCATCCAGCTTTTTTTGGGTCTGAGCCTCACAGCATCTCTCAGTCTGAAGGCTTGTTGCTCCCCCCGGTGGCTGGGACTCGTACGAGTCTCAGAGCCTCCTTTTCCAGCGGACACCATGGTTACCAAACTGTGTCGCTCCTTCAGGTCCGTCTATTCATTTCTTCACTTCAAGTATCGTTTTCTGGGTGCTACCGTGTGGGGAGATGACAGAACCGGAGTAAGCAGTTCCCAGCACAGGGTCTGCGGTAGAGGTAAAAGGTTAGGTTGCTACCCCTCGAGTGACGACACCAAGAAAGGGGCTAAGTCTCGTGGGAGCACAGAGAACTAAGCGAGGAACACGCCTCAGCCACGTGGAGAGGGCCTTGCACGGGCGTCACGATCGGGAGTGGGTTTGGAAGGAGATGGAGGGGCGTGTGGAAAGGCAAAGGTGTGGAAGGAAGTGGCATGGTGTTGTCATTGCGTTTTCCTGTCCCAGCACTGCCATCACAATCCCCAGATAGCGGTACCTTTTAATCATGCAGTCTGTTCCCCACGTGCGTCTCTGCGGGGTGACTGAAGTGTTTCTGCTGTGGGGTCGGGGCTGGGTGCGGGTGTGCCCCGGGTGCCAGCCACAGCACGCCAGGACCTTCCACACCCGCGGGCTCAGGTGGCATGTGCCACACACACTCACGGTCCATCGGTCAAGGCCAAGTGCACGGCCAGGCCCACAGTCAGCAGGAAGGGGAGCGGTACGCCACTGCCAGTGAGGTCATGGCAGAGGAAAGGAGAGTAGAGGGAACCATGGGTGTGTAATAAATAACACCTGCCAGTCACAAACATTTGTCGTCTGCGAACTCACTCTTCCTCACGCCAGGTCACTCCGGAAGTCTTACCAGTGGTAACATTAGGCCTGAAATCTAGAACGTCATGATTTATGTCAGTCACAAGTTAGTGTCTCTTCATCTGGAGCCTGGTGGACTAAAGTTCCAGGTTCTCTGCCTTCCAGACACCTGGTGCACAGTGTGCAGCAGAGCAAGACGACCACAAGAAACATCCCCTTTCGAGGACAGTAGCGGGAGGCCCCTAACAGTCACAGGCCCACACCAGTTCCGCAACCCTTCTGAGGGCGTTTCCGAGCACCCCTGCCCTGTGGCTGGGGGCGCCTCTCATGTAATAGCCTTTGGTTGATGCCTGGGTGTAGTCCTAAGTCGGTCGCTCTTCGTGGCCCTCGGTTCTGCCCTCTGAGAAGTTCTTTTTCCCCCCATTGTTCTCTCGGGTCATGGAAAGAGAACAGTGGAGAATAGCCCTGCGTTGTGAGCTGAGTAGCTTTCTCAGCCTGCTTCCTCCTGGTAGAACACGGGGGACCCAAGCTCTTTCAGGGCCTGCGTTCATCCAAGCTGATGGTGCTTTCCGCTGCTCAGCTCTCATGCACTCGACCGCTTCGCATTTCATTTAACTTCCATCATATCTGTACTCCGAGTGCACTGTCCTCACAAGACTTTTCAAGATGTGTCTCTTTCCGTACATTGAATTACAGGTTTTCTGAGTTTATGGGACTTCTCTGGGACACAGTCCTCAGTTCCCTTTCTGTGAGTCACTTGGTTCAGTGAAAAGTCTTAACAAGTCCACCCCTTGATCTGGTCTTCGCCTGAAAGGGAGTCTTAACTTCAGTCTTGGTTAGCCTCTCGGGCCCAGAACACCCCTCGGTTTTATCTTGGGCTGGTCGCAGGGGAGAAACGGCCTCGCGTTTCAGTGCAGCCAGGCCTGGGATCTCCGGCAAGCCCTTGCCGGCCCGTTTCATTGCAGGCCTTTGTCACACGCAGGTAGTAGCCACTAGCTGACCCTAGCAGGTTCTTCTTTAATGCTCTTTCCCTGAAGCCGGTAGGCTGTTAAGTAAATTGTCTGACCTGCAAGCTGTAACAGGAAGCGTTATAACTTCCCCCACAACTGCAGGAAACATTTAATCAAATGTTTGGCCACTACTGAAAGAGCTATTTGATTTTACAGCTTCCTGAAACAGTTCCTTTGCTCCCTGACACACCATTCTAGTAGCAGTGTTTTGGGGTTTTATCATGGCGCCCCCCGCTTCTGACAGCAATTTCTGTGTCACTCAAGCGTTGCCACGATAATGCCGGAGAGCAGACAACCCCACAGCACCCGCGGCGTGTCACGGAGGACAGTGCTGGTCTGCTCGGTGACACTGACCTTGGGGAACTTGAATGAACACAGAACGATTTTGAGGTTGAAGACCTAAGCGAGGGGTAGATTGCTCAGGCTCTTGGGCGCCACGCCAAGTCTGGACTTGACTGTGGCCAGCGTTCATCCAACAGAGGCGTCACGACAGGCTGTGGGCACCAGTCGGCCCTGAAGTCTCCGTGATTTGACAGGAGGGAGGACGTATTTCTCACTCACCCATCTAGGGCACCCGTCCATCTCGTCCTTGTTTCTCTGTCCCTTAGGGCGTGGTCTCCACGGCTGCCCCCAAAGGGGCAGAGACCAAATAGAGACAAAGGCCAATAACTCTCCAGTCTGTGGACCAGAAACAGCACATCATTCCTGCTTTCCTTCCCACTTATCAGACTGTGGTCACATGGCCTCACGTCAGTCAGCAAGCCGGTCAGTGACACGAAGGGCTAGCCGGTGAGCATGAATGCCAGTGTCACAGAGGCGAGTGCTAAGATTTACAGTTTAGGGAGAACAGCACGGTGACCCATTTGGACCTTGGCATCTCTCAACTGAACTAAGTAACAGCCGCATCCCTGGACGGAGGAAGCAGAAAGGGACGGGGTAGAAGAGGCTGGGGATGAAACCGTCTCCGTGGTGGAGTGGGGGCTGTGTAGGTGTTGGGTGTGATGGGGGGAGAGGAGCTGGGAAGGAAGTTAACTGGGTTAGAGGGGGGACAGATGGTATTCCGGGGCCCCCTCACAGTAACGTCTCAGGGGGCTGTGAGACACACTGGGCCAGCAGTCTGCCAACACGAGACACCTAAACGCCTGTGGTGAGGGGCAGCGAGCAGGACTTGAGCCTGTCTCTGCGGTGGGAAGCGCGGGCTGTCTGTGTGGGTGTGCCTGCTGTGACGGTCCAGTGAGCCCTCTTCTAGAGGTCAGGAGGCACACTGGATGCGTCTGTGTTTGCACCCAGCCCCACCATCTAGTGCGATATTGAATGTGTCATAAATAGTCCATTACTATTCACATCTGGCTGAATGGGGCTCATTTTATTCTCTCCTTCGGCTGCTCCTGGCATGCATGGTATTTGGTAAATTTCTTATGCATCGAATATGACATATTGGCATTCAGAAATAGAGTTAGCATTTTATTTTTTAATTTACTTGTTAATTGGAGACACCAAGTAGTAAATTGAACGTGCACGATCCAGCTGTGAAGGACCCTGAGCGGACAGAGGTGAGACCCACCCCGCGACGACCTCTCCCTCGTGGGCCGGTTCGGGAGTTCAAAGTGCTTCGGTTTCATTTTCCCCTCCGTCGCTCTTGCCCCACATGTCCCTGGGCATGGCCCTCGGTCCCATTTTCCCCGTCAGTGGAACGTGGATAATCATATTAGCCTGCTTCACCGGGCAATGTGAGGACTCATTAAAAAGTGAGGTTAGACTCAGCTGAAGTCTCCTAATGGGAGAAACGGTCAACTTTGTGGTGCGTGTCTGCAGCACTGGGGGTTCCGGGGTGGCTGGTCTCTGGCCTGGGAACCCCTTATGGCTCCGGTGATGCTGTAGCTCCATCAAGAGCCCCTGTGGCCAGCCCCGCCTGCGGGCCGTGCTCACGGGCCCCGGTTTCCTGCCTGGGCACCCAGACCAGGGCCAGACCCTCCCCAAGTGGCCTGTCACCGAAGGGCCGAAGCCGGTGATCTTTTCACTTCTCGGCCTCCCCGGGAGAGCTGCTTCCCTCCCGTCCTCCTCTTAACCCCTTTCACAATCCCTCTTCTCAGACAGGGTTTCGGGGAATTCTTTGGGTTGACAAATCAGTAAAGATAGCTAAATTAGTAAATTCCCTGCACAAGGCACATGTGTTCGTCTACTTGGGCTGCTGTAACAAAATGCCATGGACCTAGTGGCTTAAACAACAGACATTTGTTTCCCAGAGTTCTGGAGGCTGGGGAAGTCCCGGGCCAAGACGCGGGTTGATTTAGCCTCCTGGTACAGGCTGGCCGCTTGGTGTGCGGGTGGCCACCCTCTGGCTGCGTCCACAGGGGACAGAGAGGAAGCGTGGTGTCTCTTCTTAGAAAGGCACTGGTCCCATCAAGTAATTGCCTCCCAGAGCCACACCCCCAGATCCCAGTGTGCTGGGAGTTGGATCTTCAACCCACGCCTTCTGGGGCCACCCATTCAGCCTGTCACAGCGTGGGTTTTGCTTGCGCTCACTTCGCCTGGGCAGAAAATGGTACGCAGAACTGGTCTCATTTTGCTTAGTGAGTGGCTGCCTTCACCACATAAGTTTGGAGGTGCTGTGTATGCTCCTGTTTCTCCCCCGAATACTTGTCTGTCCCATGTGGCTCACAACGTCCCTAACTCTCCACAAAGTCATTTTTTTTTTGCCTTAATGTTTATCTTTTATTTAGTTGCAGATCTATATTTGTCCCTGATCCCTCGGTATGCCCACTGCTTTCTAGAAGGGCAGGAGAGTAGCAGACACTGTGGCAGGGATGGATACAGTGTGTCGGGGTGCAGTCAGGGGGAGCAGAGTCCAGCATGGAGGTAGGGATGATGGGAAAAAAATAAAAAATATATACCTGGGGATGAAAGCCGAACTTTGACGCAGCATTTCTGTGACACCTCAGCTGTCAACAGTAGAGCGTAAGAGGCGATCAGTATTTTAGATAACTCGGCTCATCTGTTTTGCCTGTTAAGGAGAAGTTCTGTATAGTCATTCCATCCCCACATCTGGGCAAGGTGAACCAGGTACCTGGGATTTCCGGTCCGAGCTCTGAGAGGGGAAGGGGGATCCCTCCAGTAGCCAGTTCTGGGAGGGCTGCTTTCCCTCTTCACAGGCAGGGGACGTCAGTCCCCAGAGTGTGCGGGCTCAGCACGCTCAGGAAACGGAGCCCACCCTGCAGTCACAGCACACGGACTGACTTAGCTGAGTGTTTATTGTGTGCCGGGTACGCCCCACAAGCAGTCACCGCTGTCACTGTCCTCCCTGTGTCCCTGGTGAGGAAGTGGAGGAGGGGTGGAGCGATTGTCCACGTGCGGGACTCGTGCGTGAGCCCGGGCGGTCTCTCCCCGGGGTCTCTGTCCTGTAGCCGGCAGGAAGGGTCAGAGCAAACAGCCCGTAAACCAGGAATGCAGGGCTGTCAGAGAGCCCAGCTGAGGCCTGACCACGGGGCGCCGGCCACCTGCGGGGACGCCTCCCTGGGCGTGCGAGCTTGGAGCTGGCGAGAGAGGAGAAGGGGGAGCATGCCAGGGAACCCTGCTTCTCCGGGACCAGAGACAGGGATGTGGGACAAACGGGAGGGCCTGTTGTGAAACAGATGCAGCCGCTCGGGGGCTGAGCGAACAGGATACGCAGACAAGCGTCCGGTCGGTACAGGGAATGTAAACAGGCCACTTGCTCGGAGAATGGGTTCCATCTGGGGGAAAGTGAGAGCGGACGGCCCGCCCAGCTAACGGAGCACAGAAGAGGCCGCTGGCCACGGGTGGCGTGACAGCTCGAGGCCGAGAACCAGTGATCAGCCCCACGGCTGGAGCCACTCACGGGCATGGGGACTGAAAATCGGACCAGGGCTAAGAGAAACAAGACTGCTGGCAAGGACGTTTTCTCGAATAAACACGACACCTCCCTCCTGCCATTCCTCAGCTCGGCGCGGCCTGGATGTTACTGGGGTGACAAAACAGTGCCGTCTGCGCTGCGGGGGAGGCCGGCAGAGTCGGCGGGGGAGGGTGTGGGGCCCCAGCCCGTGCCGCAGCAGGGGAGGCAGCTGTGTGCTGTGTCTCACAGTCCTGAGACTTGGGACGGGTTCTTTCTAGCTTTGTTTTTTTTTTGAATGAGAAATTGTTTTTGGAGAAAAGCTTAGCACCATATGAATAGTCAGGTGTCGTAGACAAGCCTTCACCCCCGTTGGTCTTCTGCCCAAATGTGACCACTTGCCAAGTCCTGACAGTTTCCTCCATAGTCTTGCCTCCTGCCCGCTTTTTTCTTTTCCGTCCGACGCCCAGCCATGGCCAGTCTGGTAGCTTCGCGTCTGCCGGAGGTCGACCTCGCCTGCTGTGAACCCCTCCCTTTCTCTTGAGCGCTCCCCACCTTCCCAGGTCGGATGTTGGCAGCACAACTTTAATGGTGTTCTTCTGCTCAGAAACAACCCTAACCCTCCCACTGCTCCCCGCTGTCTTCAGGATAAGACTAGATTCCTCTGGGTGGCAATTTTGACCTGGTTCCAAACTCGGGCCGTTTATACTCGAGGCAGGAGGTCACAGGTACATCTTGTCTCCGGCCACCTGAAACCCTGGTTCGTAGGTGCCTTGCTGCTGGGATTTTCCTCCTCACCCCTCTTCTCAAATCCTGTCCATCCTCAAACGTCAAGGCTAATCCCACATTCGCCGCGAAGCCTTTCTGCGGTGTCCCAGCCCCTTTCCTGTTCTGAACTGTGGCTCTCAGCCGTGCCATTGGTTGCTTGGGGAACGAACCCTCTGGTGGCCTGTGGCTTCTTCCCTGTTGTCTCTGATGCCTGCAGATGCTGCCTCTTGCAGCGCCAGAGCCGCGGGAGCTTTAGGACGAGAACGTTGTCATGTGTCCGGCATAGACTCCGCTGTGCAGCCCTGCACCGAGGGGCATGTTCGCTGCGGGTCCCTCCGAGTGCCCAGGGCTCCCACCCCAACCCCACGGCAGGCGCCTGGGGTAGATTCAAAGTGGAACACTCCAGGGGACACCTGTGTCATGGACGTCTGCAGCACAGGCTTTTCCCCAGACAGGAAGGGGCTGCTTTGGCCTCACAGTGTAGAGAGAGACCAGGCCGGGCACGCAGTGCTGAGGAGTGGAAAGGGCCAGGTCGCTGTCACACGATAGTGCTGGAGGCCTGTGGCCACACACACCAGGAAGGCTAGCACAGGCCTGGGCCTCGGGCGGGGACGCCATGTCCTTGGAGAGGTGCCACCACAGTGCCGGTCCTCGTCCTTCCCTTCTGTAGAATGGGTGTGGTCACAGTGCCAGCCTCCCGGGTTATCGTGAGGGGCCCTGAGGGTGGGAGGACGGACTAACCTTGCGGCTCTGCGCCTCACACACAGCACACGCCACGTGTGGACTGACACTAGGGTCTTGCTTCCGTGTGATGGTATGGTGTTTGTAAAAATATTTTTACTTTTAGGTTTATTTCTTATGCCTGGAGCTTCCAAGAAATTCTAACGAACATGTATGTCTATATAAAATAGAAATATATTTTAAGGTGATATATATGTAATATAAATACATTATTATATACACATATACCGTATACGAAATAGATGTCATATATGTGCCCTGTTTATGTGTAACATGCATGCACATTCATACATCTCCACACATATATTTCACATATATAGAAACAGGGTGCAAGAGGAAGCACGGGCTGTGTGTTATACCCTGGGCACGCTTGCGAAAACCCGAGTGTAGATTCAGATTTTCCCCAAGGGCAAGGTCCCTGTGAAGAGTCAGGTGTGGCAGAGGGCTTTGGGAATCCCTTCAACTTCCACCCTAGAAGTCTCTGCTCTCTCCTTGAAATTTCTCCACGTGTGCCTGATGGCTGCGGACGAAGACGCGATGGGAGGGGTGGGGAGGGGTGAGAGGGAAGGGGGCGGAAAAAGAAAAGACGCTCAACGAGCAGCCGGAGAGCCAAGAAAAATATTTAATCCCAACAATGAATATTGTCGTTCCCTCCCACAGTCTGCATTCCCGGTCCCCTTCCAGCGGTAGGCCTGGGGCGCCAAGGCATGCTGGCCGCCTGGCGGGAGGGCATGTGTGGGGGCACGGGGCGGCGGCCTGCCCTGAGCTGCAGGGCGGCTGAGGCACTGGAGACGGGGACGGAGGGAAGTACAGGCTGGAAGTCCGAGCGGGAGCCCAGCAGCCTGCCCTGGACCGTCTGTCCACCACAACCCGTGTGCACTCTGTCCCTTCTCCCGGCTGGGGGATCCCCCCTCGGAAACAGACTTCTACTGTTTCTCTTCTGCTGTGTCCTCCCTCGTCCTGTCCTCCCCTCTGCCTCCCAGAGCTGTGTGGGCCTCGAATGCCACGCACAGCTTGTTCCGTCACGTGGGGTGTGGTCATGGCTGAGGGCCTGGGTGCTCGAGGACCCACAGAGGTGGCGGGGGCCGGGCGGCAGGTCCCCCCCGCCCGTGCAGCAAGGTGTCTGCAGTGCCTGAGATTCTGCTGTCAGTTTCATTCTTCCGAATCTTGAAGCTGGGTTCTCGAAGGGTCTACTGTAGCTGAAGGTCACACTGAGCTGCTTCCAGGTGATGTTTTAGAGAGAGTAACTGATAATGAGAACAGGTATCTGGGGAGGACAGAGAAAAGGTGCCTTGTCTTGGGGTGAAGCCAGGAGGAGCGAAGAGGAAGAAATATCCTGCCTCCTTAGCCAATGAGGCCGACTGGGGGCCGCGAGTCTCACTCACCGAGTACTCACTCGTCAGGCCCCCGCTGTGGTGCATGAGGCATTGTTCTGATGGGGGGGGGCTTGGTGCTGAGGGGAGGGAGCGGGAATAACAGTGAAGGGTACAGAGGGGAAGTGTTGCCCCCGGCCCCTGCAGAGGTCAAGTCTCTTGGGTTCGAAGTTTCTGTCTCTGACCCCGACCTGCAGTGGCCTGGCTCCAGTCAGCTGGAGACGGGGCAGGCCATCCACTCCTGTTTCAAAGAAGCCCGATGCCACGTGGCAAGATGGTGTTGGGGGAGCTTGCAGGCCACCTGCGCCACCCGCAACACGAAAGCAGCAAAAGCCAAATCAGGAGAATTAACAACCTGGCAGTGAGGATGCGGGTGAGGTTTGGTGGTGCGTCCTCATTGGTTGCCGGGAGCCCATCATAAACATCGGTACCCGGGGCCCGGCCATCAGGCCACCCGGGAACTGCTGCCATGGCCACCAGGCAGTGTCTCGAGAAGCCTTGCTGTGCGGTGCCAGGGGGGAGGTGGGTGTGGCCGTGAAATCAGAGTTTGGTGGCAAAGGGATGGCAATCACGAGCCTTACCAAATCTGGACTGGTGACCACTGGGGCTCAGCTGCTCCAGAGAAAGGGGGAAGCTCGGTGGACCCAGTGAGGCTGAGGGAGGAGGGGAAAAAAGGCTCGGGTTTTTCTCTAGGACATGACGTCAGGCTCTGACGCTCCAGTGACCCTGGCAGTGACCCTAACAGAGACTGGAGCTTTGCTGAAGGAACAAGAGGGATGGCAGGCAGTAGAGTGCTGGGTGCTGGCACAGTCCTGGGCAGTTTTGGTGAGAGGCAGGGGGGATGAGAGCAAAGGCACAGCACGTCTCACTCTAGGTGAGGCCTCCGGGTCACATGGAGGCCAGGACGCACCCCGGCCAGAGCAGTGGCTCGCTGTGGTGGTGTTTCTCCACGGAACAGACCACAGATTCGCAGGAGGGCTGTGTCATTTGTTTCTAAGTCCCCTGCGGTGGCGTGACGAGCACCCAGGGACAGCTGTTCTCTTCTCCCGGCTCTCTCTCCAGAAGCAGGGTGCTGAGTCGGAGCTGGCATTTTTCTGGTCCAGAGAAATGTAGCCTCTCCGTAAACATCCCCGGCCCCTTTTCGGTGTTTGGGGATCTAATGCTCCCTCCCACTCCCTCGGGAGTGGGTGAGAAGCTTGAGGCCAAGTGGGACCAAGACGAGAGGCGTCTGTGGGGAGGCGGCAGGCGGGTGTGTGTGTGTGTGGCTGAGGTGGAAAGCCTGCCGCTGGGGCCCTGTTTGCAGCTACAGGAAAGGGGCTGCCAGGGGCTTGTTTTGGCGGAAGGCTGAGGCACAGCAAGTCTTCTCACCTTCCTGTTTGCCCGTGGCGCACGTCAGGGAAGAGGTGTCAGTGACAGTCTGGGGTTTTTCAGGGGCCAGGACACCCACGTCTCCACCACGGTTTTGAGGAGAGCCTCTGTGTCCAGAGGCTGGTCAGGCCTGCCCCACTCTGTCTGCATAAGCTCCGTGCCCCCTCCCTTGTCACCCAACCTGCTTCCCAACTTGGATGGGCGCGTGGGTGGGGAGGGGAATGGGTGGGAGGCTCGCAGGCAGGGGCACACCAGGGCTGCGACTCTGCATTTCCGACCAGAGTCTCTGTGGAGGGACTCTGACCCCGGCCTACAACTGCAGATGCAGAGGTCGTGCTCCTGGCACCTGCACAAAAGCAGGAGCCATTGAACACTGCCTGCGGGCAGGTCTGCGGGCAGGTCCGCGGGCTGAGTGCTGACCCTCCGTGTGCCCAGTCGTTCCTTACAACAGCCCCACGAGGTGGGTGTTCTCACACACGAATGAGGATGCCGCTGCTCGAACAAGCTAGCCACTTGTTTGGAGCCTGATGGGCGTTCAGACCAAGCTGACACCTGGGTGTCGGTGTCTCCAACACTGCACCCCTGCCCTCTGCCACCACGCCCACAGCCCGGCCTTCTTCCTGGGCAGCAGCCATTACGCTCTGGGCACCTGGAAGCAGATGGAAATCCTGCAGGTGAAAAAAGTCATTGTACCTTATTTTGTTTGTTTCTACTTTTTGATCTCAACTTACCCCAAGTGTTTCTTGTGGGAGAGACGGGTTCTTGCGCTGTTTGGTGAGGCCTATTCTGAGACTGCGCTTCAGTTTTGGTGTCAGACACGGAGCCAACCATCACCAGGTTCCTCTTCAAGCCCTGGGACGGTCCATATTCACTCTTCTTTTCGGGGTCGGGAGTTGCTCAGGCAGAGGCTCAGAGCCCTGTACAGAAACTCTGCGACCTCATGTGAGCCAGCAAAGCACGCCAGACCTCAAGGCTAGACGCCACACCGCAAGCCCTCTCTCGGGACCACCAGACCAGGCTGCTTCCCTCCGCCAGCCAACAGGAGGGGCACCGCCTTTCTTCCCATGGTATCTTGCTACTCCATGGTT
This sequence comes from Tonatia bakeri, assembly GCA_004024845.1. Taxonomy (NCBI): domain Eukaryota; kingdom Metazoa; phylum Chordata; class Mammalia; order Chiroptera; family Phyllostomidae; genus Tonatia; species Tonatia bakeri. The sequence goes on from PVIA01006762.1 coordinate 36,588, forward strand.
TACGGGGCAGGCCCTTGACCTTCAAGGAGGTACTCTCTGCAGCTGCAAACACTGTGGTAATTCAACAGTCGTTCATATCTCACAACGCGTTGGCCAGGCCTGGATCCAAATCGTGCAGATTTCAGGGCTGGTGGCAGCAGCAGTCTCGGGGCTCCAGGTGAGCCGACCCACCTGTGTAGCATTACCACGTGACTCTGTCATTGCACAGTGGCCCTCGCTGGCAGTCTCCAGGTCACAATGCTGACAGAGCCACTGACAAGCTCCCCACCGTGCAGAGGCCCTGACCAAGGCCCTGTTCCCAGGTGGCTGTGAAAACCCAGCCACCTGATGACAGGTATTTGCAATCATTCCTGGGACAGCTGAGGTTTCACTGACTTCTTTGTCTGCTCCAGCTTTTGGCTCCTGCCACATTGGAAAACGTAGAAGGAAAAAAGACAGCGACCCTGTGACAGACTGAGCAGGGGGAATTTCTCACTTCCAACCTCTCCTGGAAAATCCTTCTGGCCCTGCGGACCCAGAGAGCTCTCCCTGCCCTGCTTACTGTGGCACATTTCATCCGTATCCACGTGATAGAGGTTAACACTTAGACGGCACGGGCAAGGGCCCCGAGTCTAAGGGTCTTCCTAGTCCCCTACGCTAGTTCAATGCTGGCGCACGGCAGGCTCTCCACAGACACACACGCAGGCTGATGGCTGACTGCGCTTCCTCGGCATCCCAGGGGCCCAGGCCCTCGTTTTCGTTATCCCTCCACTCCAGGGAGCCTGCCAGGCATGCTGCTGCGTGAGAGTCACGACTCGGACACGGTTCCCGCTGTCAGGGGCACAGCATCCTTTTCCGTCTCATGTAAACACAGACACCACCATCGGACCCGGGAGTTGGCAGAGATTTTATGTACACCTATCCCACCAGGCGTGCCCTCATTTCTGAGTGGGAAGAGGTAGTAGAGTATACTACCTAAAAGTTCTACTTTGATGAATAACCCGAAAGCACTGGATCAAATGTAAGCAAACTTCCTCAGTTCTACAGCCGGGAGACTGGGAGGGAGGGAGATCACCAGGGGCCCCAAACAAGAGGAAAATGTGTTAGGCCTCAGACGAAACCTGCCGACACCTTCTAGCCTACAGCCCGCCTCAGAGCCTCGGTCAGGACTGCTCCTGTGTCACCTGAGGGGACAGGGCACCCTGGCTGAGACCCCAGCCTGTGGGTTAGGAGACCTCAGGTCCAAACGGACCTTTCCAAAGCATCACTGCAGTCATGAGTTGCGTTACAAGCCATAGAAGAAAAATGTCCTTAATCTAAGTCAAGTCGTAGCGGGGTTACCAGCTGATTAGTCAAAGCCGATGGACCTCTTCCGGAGGGCGGGCCCTGTGCTGGGCGGACCAGGGCCATCCAGCCCTCTGTGTTCACCCTCTGCTTCCCAGGCTCCCCTTCCTCCCCCAGTCTTCTAGCCCCGGGGGTCCTCTACAAGGGCTGTGCACTGAGCCAGCCCCTGAAGGCTCATGCACGTCCCCCACCCCCAAATCTGGGTTAGGTGCTTCTCCCGCCCACATCCCTGTGCTAGCTTTCATCCCACGAGTCAGCGGCGCCTGCTCACAGTGGGTCCCCCCCCCGGGGCTGGAGCTGTGTTCGGTTTGTGTATGTATGCATCCCCATAACTGCGCCCGGCAGCTCTGCGGGTGGGACAAGCAATGCTGACTGACGGAATGGGTGAGGAACTTACATCCGTGGACAAGAGACTGGGCCACCCTCCCCGTGGCTGACTCCCAGCCACACCCTCAACAGGTCATCACCAGGTAACACTATACAAAGAAGTCACCTTTACTTTTGAGAAGTTTCCAAAGCACTGGCAGCAGGAGAGACAGACGGCCCCTCCCCTTTGCATGCCTTCGCTCACGCGCAGCCACATACTGGGTGCCTCGTGTGCCTGGCACGCAGCAAGCCAGAGAGCCCGGCGAGAAAAGCCTCTGAGTGCCGACCGGGGGGGCATCGTCGAGCTCACTCTTCCCAAGAGGAGCCACTCAGACTCTCAGACCAGCTATTGATGTGTAATTCTGAGAAGCCTGAATCAGGCAGGCTCAGAGATAAATGGAGAGTGTGAGTGTGTGTTCACGTCGATGACTTTGTAGTGTATACGTTATTGAAAGTTAAGGACGTAGACATTTTATAAAGGTTTTTCCTTTGGTCAAAAATGGTTAAAATGAAGAAGTGGCTTCTGAAGGAAAAGGGCTCAGGTATTTGTAAAACACTCGGGAAGGAGCGACGTCCCGCATGCGTCTGAGACCTTTCAGGTCCTGAGACTCAGAGCTCTGAGTCTCCATCCAGTCTGCAGATGCTTAAGAGCCTTGGGGTCAGCCAGTCACGTCCCCCTCCTGGTGTTTCCATTGCGAGCTTCTTCCCAGGGCCGGGTTGCCACGGGAGCCTCTGTTTGTTTCGGGTGGAGAAGTTGTTTTTGGCAGGTTGGGGGAGGAGCAATTAGTTCTAATAGGTATACAGTAAATTAAATACTCGTGTCTTTCCAACCTTTTCTCTGTATTTCTGCTCCTTTTTTTCTGAATTCCCTTCTCTTCCCAGATGACCCTTTAAGAGCAGAAAAGAAGCAGTTTCTAGAGAAGGTTCCCAAATCGTTTCTGCTCTTCCCAGTGTGTCTTCCTCGATGTCCGCTGGGTGAGAAGCCATGCTTGGGAGTGCTGTGGAAGGACAGATTCCCGGCCTCCTTTACGGACCCATCCAAATGTTTCCGTTGCTCTTGTGAGAAGGAAGCTCCCGCTTCAACCCTCTGTACCGAAGCCATGCATACGTAGTGGGAAGAGTGTCTCGGGCGGTCTTTTTTATAGACAGTTGCATGAAAAAGAAAGAAGGGACAGATTGCGTTGGGCCAATGAGTTCATTGAGGTTGGAGGAAAAGGAACAGATGTAATGTTATACGAGAAAATGGACTCCAAACACTTGAAGAAGAGAAAGAAAACTCGGGGGAATCCCGGTGGATGTGTCTGGTCCTCCTGGGAGGACCTGCGGGCGTCGATAGATATTAGGGGTGCGGGTGGTGGTATTTTGGGTCCTATGGCTGGGCCGCACTGATCCTGACTGTGTAGCTGTCCCAGCTCTCCAGAGCCAGAGTAGCTGGCCTTGGCGTCAAAGACAGATGCCCATCTCGGAATCTTCTGTCTTCCATCCCAGCGAGGCCCGTGTTGAAAACAGAATTCATTCTCACTTCCTGCTCTCCGCTGACATTGCTGCAGCTGGGTGCCAGCTGTTGAGTCCCGCCCCACAAGTAGCCACTTTTCAGCGATTGGCAAGCGGGCACACATCTGGAATGACTCTCCAACGACCTCAGGACCCCGTAGAATAAATCAAAACACTGAAGTGAGGTGTCGGATGAGCTCATTCCCACGTAACTCAATTGGTGAAAACTATTTAGTGGCTGTTCTTCTTTTCGAATTTAGTGATGTGTCTCATAGTGCAACCAAGGAGGGAACAGTCCTCCTATTTGACATTTAAGGAGCATGGGGGAGACAGGCCGATTGGAACTTGTAAACTGGAGGTGGCCTCAGAACTCAGGAGTCTGGTGACCGTCTTGCAGCCCAAAGAGATGTTTCCCGAGGCCCTGCGGTTGCCGGGCGTGGCTGAGGGTGGGGAAGGCCACCGTGATTGCATGGGCGGGCTGGCAGCTGTTTCCTCCTCGCCACTGGGGGTCGCTGTTCCCCTTCAGGAGTGCCCTGGGCCGCTGGGTGGTTTTTCACCGCTTGTTGCTATTCTTACCGTGCATTCCCCCGTGGGGGTGAAACACTCCATTAACTCTGGTTTGGCCTGGGCCCCTTTCCCACTTTCGTTGGTTCCCGTGGACTCACGGGAGAGGAATGGAAGGGCGCAGCCCACTTTCTCTGCTCGGACCCCGCGTCCTGCTGCAGCGCACAAGTGGTTGTGCATGGGGGGCTGTCTCTGTCCCAGCACGGGGGTCCCTAACCCGAGGACCACTGCGCAGCCAGCGTTGGAGTCTTCGTAGCCTCTCAGAAGCCCCAGGGCCTCCAAGTTCGAGCTCCCACAGAAGGGGTGGGAGTGGTGGTCCCTGATCTGCAGGAAGCACCACAAAGTCGAGGGGCGGCCTTCCGATCCCAAGTCTGCTTGCCTCTGGCCAATGACCCAAGACTGTTTCTGTCATCTCTCTGCACCGCCGTGTCCTCGCTGGTAACAGGACTTTTAAAGTCACCTCATCCTGATGCACAGGGTTTTTTCTGATGGTCGAGGGTTAAAATGTGTGACTCTGTTTTGTAACCTGCACGATATAAGGGCCTAGCATTGTAAGAGAGTTTATCAGTTAGTTCAGGTGAGCCCTTCCGGGCCTCCTCCGCGTGGCCGGGAGCAGGTGCTGCAGGGAGATTCCGTCATTCCTTGGCCTCCCAGGTCTCGTCTTGAGACTCAGCTTCTGGAGAACGTGTGGTCGTTCGTGGCCTGCCCCCCAGGGGCTCTCCACAGCCGTCTCCTGCGTTGGGGTGGGGGCGAGTGCGGTGGGGGTGACGCTGGACTCGGACACTGAACGCCCACCCCCTTGCAGCCTTTCCAAGCAGACGGTTGGTGTGACACCATCAACAACCGGGCCTACTGCCATTACGACGGGGGCGACTGCTGCTCCTCCACCCTCTCCTCCAGGAAGGTAAGCGAGGGCACCTGGCGGGGGGATGGGGGTCGGCAGCTGGGGGGCTGGGTCAGGTGCTGTGGCTCACTCCCCTTGCTGTTTTGTGACTGGTTTTTATTCAACAGTCGAGAGGAGGAAATTACAATGAGCAAACACTGGGGCTTCTAACATGACAGGATCCAGGGCAGTGGTTTTTAGTGTAGATTCCTAAAAAACACTAAGTCTCTCGTTGTCAGTCCAGTGGTGCTTTCAGAGAAGCCGAGTCTTTTGCCACTGAAAAACTCACACCTGCTCACCACCCAGGAAGCATCTAGGCAGGGGACAGTGACCTCCCCCCTCGGGGAGGAGGATGGCCGGTGACGTGACGCCCAGTTACTAGGCTCCAGGATCACATGAATAACCCTTTGAAGGGCATCGTCAGCATGTCGTAGGCATCAGCTGAGTGGCTACCACCAGCCACCTGGAGCCCTCCCGAGACCAGAGCCCGGACAGTGGTCCCTTTCGCCTTTTATTCCTTTTGCTCTGGGTTCCATTAGATTAGCGCGTATCTTCAGGCTAAACCTGAAACTCAGGAGGCTGAAAATTGACAGGGATGTGGATGAAGAAACTGAGGGTGCCAAAGCTGGCTGGTGCTAGTTGGCCGATGTGAGGAATCAGAAATACGCAGGAGATGGCACCTCTGCCCAGCGCAGTTGGACTACTAAAACATACCTATTTTTATCTCATTCGGTTGTCCATACCCAGAGGGTGGAAACCTCTGCCACTTTTACGCGCCATGTCCCAAATGCCCCCATCTCTCTGAGGCTAGTGGCGGACATCCCAAAAGTGTTTCTCTGGCGGTGGCAGTGCAAACAGTGCAGACTTTTTTGGACCAGCGCTGGCACGGAGGGATGATTACCCAGCGGGGAGGCAGGCCGGCCAGAGAGCAGAGAGGGGCCTTGTTTCACCAAGCCCGAGCAGAGCCTCAGTTCCAGGAAGGCAGAGCCCCGTGCTCATGAAGGTGGCGAGAGCCATGCGGAGGCTCCAGGCACGGCGGGCAGTGGGAGTCGCGGCGCCGTGCTGTGGAGCCTTGGCGTTCCAGCTGGCGCCTCACGACCTGGGGTGAAGTCACCTGACCTCTCTGGGCCCTCTCTGTAAAAAGGAAATGCTACCATCCGTCCCCTACTTTAAAGGGATTTTGTAACAATACTAATGCAGGGAAAACATGAACAGCAGCAGGTCTAGGCATTATCCGTAGCAGTAACAGGAGTTTCGGGTCCCCGGATGTGTGCATTTTGTACTGTCATCCTCTCAAAATGACACCAATGTCCTCCAGGTAGTTACCGCTGGGCCGCCCACTTCCAAAGGAAGACAGTGAAGCACCCTGGTGTGCGGGCGTGAGAACTGAGGGTTCGTTCCAGTGGGGTGGCGTTGGCATAGCTCCCACGTGTCCTCTAGGCCCCAGCGGGAGGAGTGTGACGCTTGGCTCGAAAAGCAGGCTGTTTCATCTTTCCTCCGACCCCCCAGGTCATCCCCTTTGCGGCCGACTGTGACTCGGACGAATGCACCTGCCGGGACCCCAAGGCCGAAGAGAACCAGTGACTGGGGCCGGAGCCCCCCTCCCACTGCCCCGGAGGCCCCCACAAAGGGAAACTGGAGGGGCACGGAGAAGGGAGCTCATGACAGGAAGGCGGAGCGTGAAGGAGCGTGTACGGAACACAGGCGGGTGTTTGTAGGCGCCACCCCGTCATGTCCAGTAACTCAAGGAGGGAGGGTCATAGGCCAAGGTCTCCTCAGAGAGGCAGGTGACTAGAAGCAGCGGGACAAATGTGGCAGGTGCACAAGGACCCTCCTCCCCCATGTGTATTCTCTCCAACTCCGTCCTCAACTCCTGCCCACGCCCTGCGGGGCACCCGCCCATGCTCCCGCCCACCCAACCTGCACACCGGAGCAGCGGGGGACACGCGGCCTGGGACGCTCCGGCGCCCAGTGGGAGTGGACTGCCACCGTCCGGGCCCGTCCGCTCAAACTGGCGTTCTCCCTGTCTTCTGTGTGGTCTCCCCTAGTAATAACGAGGTTAGTTATTCTCGATCAGTATTTAAACATAATTATAGAAATATATTATATTATATATATTTTTTGCTGTCTATGAAGGTAAAGCTATCCATTGTCCCACACATGCTGCTGTGAAGTCCCCGCGTCCGAAATAAACGCTGTGGGTTCGGGGACGGGACGGCAAGTCCTCTGCCGTGTTTGTGTGGGTGGGGCTCGGCGGGCCACCTGGGGGGGGGGCCGGGGGGGGGGGGGGGGGGGAGCAAGGCAGATACGACGGACGGGGTTCTCCATGCTCACGGTCAGCTCCTCGTCCTTTTACGAGCTGGGTGCTGGGCCTACTTTGAGGCGCTGGGGCCTGGAATGATGACATGGACAGGCGTGGGGAGCTGGGTGAGGGTCCCCATGCGCGAGGGTCTGTCTAGAAAGAGGATACTGACTCCTCCTCGCTTCTCAGAACTCCGGGTGGGAGTGGGTGAGACCCAGGACCCTCTGCACTCCACGGGTGCCGTCCCAGTGTGGCTGTGCCCCAGCCAGGCAGTCACCACGTTCGTACTGGGGCTCGCTCTCCGCTCCCCCGGGTTACAGCAACGCACACATGCCTCAGACTTGGCCTCTGGTCTCCCTCCCCCTGAGTCCCCAAGCCTGGTGTCATTCGCAGCCGTGTGACCGATTGTTGATTTTTCAGGGAAGGACGTGTTAGGGAAATGGCAGAGAGGAAAGGCTGGAGGAGACGGAAGAGCAGGAGGGGATGGTGGGGCAGAGGATGGCTGCAGTGGGGAGAGAGGTCGGGTGACAAGGTCTGGGGCCAGGGAGCAGAGTGGCCCATGGAGACTCTGCCTGGCCCCAGCCTCCAAAGCCGCCCAAAGGGATCCTGGGAATAACGCAGACTTGGAGGTAAACTCCATTCAGGCACCAGGCATCCAGGGGGTGGCCCAGGGATTCCGATGTGAGCCAGCTGCGGAGACACATGGAGCAAGGGTGACACTCTGTGGGAGAGAGAAGCATTTCAACTATTTAGGGTCCATCTTGTTACTCTTTCCTGCTGGGCGGATGGGCCGTGAGTGACATGACCACATGAGCACAGACCTGCCTCCGAGTAAGTCCCAGGCGTGCCGTGCCGTTTTGGCACGGGGCCTTGGGACAGTTGGGTTTCTTGGGGACAGTGGCTGGGTGAGGCTCCGGGCAGTGAGAGTAAGGAGCTGCTTTGTGGTTTGACACCCGGTTTATCATCCCAGGAAGGGCTGGCAGCCCACCTCCCTCGAAGCCCCCTTCCCCATGGAAGCAGGAGTGGGAAAAACGAGAGGGCAGCCTTGGCTTCTGGGCTCTCCTATCAGCACCGAGGCCGCAGCTGCACCAGTAGGAAGGGGAAATGTCACCCAGCACTGCCTTGAGCCAGGTTTTGTGGAGGAAAGAAAGATGGTTCTGGAATGGAAGGAAGAGGACAAGGGGATGTGCGAGTATTTGCCTGAGGCTCAGTCCCTGGGGGATGGAAAGAGCAGAGTGTCCACCCAGCAACCCGCACCCTGTCCGGTTACTGCCATCAGGGACCAGAACCTGGGTGTTGCCTGGGGTCCCACTTCGTGCCCCCAGGGGGAGAATAAATATTCACTTCCAGGGTTCCGGCAGGTTCCAAATGGCAAGGACAATGGGAACGTTTAGATTCTCCACTTTTAAAACAACGTAAACTGTTTTTTGGGGGATGGTGTCCGAGTTCTTGGGAAGGCGTCTAGTGCTGTGGAGGGGATCCCACCGGGCCTGAGCCCGAGGCCTTGAGCCGGTCCCCGGCCAGCCCGCCCCCAGGAACGTGAGCCCAAGCTTTGTGCTGGTGGGGACCTGTGCTCAGGGCCCCGCACGGAGAGGTTTAAGTGGTGTTCCATCCTCTGGCGGTGACACCCGAAGCGCACTGCCTGGGGACAGCGAGCAGATGGTTTCGGTGGGGGCTGGACAGCGCTCAGCTCTGGCCACTCAGCCCCTGTCCCGTGGGGACCTAGCACGCTGAGCCCACGTGTGGGTCATCCGGGTGAGGGACTTCAGACATGAGCTCCCCTGTGCCCCACGTGATGTTCGGCCTCCTGCGGCTCCCACCCACCCACTGGGCCACCGCCTGCTGGCCTCTCCCCAGGCACCTCCCATCTGTTTCTTTGTTCTGAGGCCACCTCCCGGCTTCCTCTTTCTCCTGGTAACTAGGGCTCTGCAGCCCGGGCTGGCCGGCGCTGGCTGACTCCTGAGGAGTGCGTGGGGCAGCCTCCGACCGGGAAGGCGAGAGGATGGACATGGCAGCCAGGCAGCCGGCAGCCGACTTGTACATGAAAGGGAAGAGTTGCTCTTGATTCTCTCCTTCCCTATGTCCATTACAAGGCTATGCACTTGACCTGTCTCTGCTCTGTGAGGTCACGAGTAGGCCAGGCAGTCAGCACCCTGGGGGATGGGTTGAATGGGAATGAGGTGAAGGGGTCCCAGGTCCTGTATCGTTAAGTAAAACAGCTACAGCCAGCTCTTTGTAACACGGTAAGATGCTCACTGTAGAATCAGCGTGCACCATGGGGGGTGTCCTTGGTGTCCTGGTCTTCCTTTACATCTCCCCATCACTTCCCAGTGTTTTTCCATCAGCTATGCCAGGTCCAGGCGTGCATGGCTGAGTGGCCCTTTCAGTCCTGCAGAAACTGGGGAGTCTGTGGTATGGGTAAGGGAGATGAACATGAAAGTTTGTTAGAAGAGGTGATATACCAAAGCAAGGCACACAGTAGTGACGTCGAGTGTCTGCTGAGTCATAGAAATAAGGTGTAAGAACCCTTTGCAATTGAGAGGATGGAAGCGTCCCTGCCGGAGGCCAAGGTGGGTGGCCTTTGGGGGGTGGGCCTTGGAGGATGCCTCCGGTCCTCATGGGTGGAGACGGGAAAGGGGGAGAGGGCAGTCCAGGCAAAGACGAGACAAAAGTTGAAAATGTGGTGGCAGGGCGGGAAGAGGCCAGGGACACTGGCCGTCCGAGGGCCACCCTGCTGAGCTGGAAGGTGGAACTCGGCTGCCACGTGCCGCGGATTTGGCAAACACTTACTGAATCCTCACAACAGTTCTGCAATGTCGTCCGTGTTCTCCTGTCTTGGGGGAGGAGGCCACCTGTCGCGCTGGTGAAGAAAGGTCCTTTAGGCCCCGTGACCTGGCTGAGGCACGGGCGAGGTTCTGGGAGACGCCCAGGGGTAAGAAGGAGAATAGTGGCGATGGGCTGTATAGAGGGTGGGGGAGAAATGTCCGGAGGATGCCTCTGCACTAAGCTTACACACCCATGCAGACTGCCTCAGCTGACAGAGACAGAAGCCAGGAGGGGCAGCCAAAGGGTCGCTGGTTCGATTCCCAGTCAGGGCATATGCCTGGGTTGCAAGGTACACGAGAGGCAACCACACATTGATGTTTCTATCCCTCTCTTTCTCTCTCCCTTCCTCCTCTCTCTAAAAGTAAATAAATAAAATCTTTTTAAAAAATCAGTTGGAGGGCCAGAGAAGAGTTGGAAATTTCCCATGAAGCCATGTTTAGCGCAATGGAAGAAGCCCTTGCCGCTGGGCACTCCTTGCCAAGGGCTCTGGCTGAGGCCCGCACTGCCAGCTGCCCAAGGGCCGGGGTGACTTTGTCACGCCCGTGAGCCACTGGGAAGGACTGGGAACAGGGAGCTGAGAATGTGTGCGTGGACCCAGGAAGGGAGGTTTTTGGCTGGAAGTAACCGTCTGAGAGTGAAAAGAGTCCCCCTGACACATCTTTACGGTTTCCTAAGTGCTGGCTTACACTGTATCACTGCCCATGGGTTAGGCAGGGCAAAGCTGGATTTGTGCTTTTATGTTGTGCCCACCCCCACCCCACCCACATTCTGCAGATGGAGACACTGAGTGACAGAGAAGTTGGAGAAAAATTTAAGTTCACGTAACTAAGTGCAGGTTGGCATGGGAATCCCAGTTTCCTGTCACAAATGTAACGTGCAGTATGCTTCCTACTATGCGATGTCCGGCCCGCTAGGCCCGGAGTGCACCCAGAACTGACTGGTGGGGGGAAGTGACAGGTCTCTTTGCCTGCTTATGTTTCAGGTGCTCACTGGCCCCCTCGGGGCTTGCTTGGTGACCGAGGGTGGGAGAGCTGAGAGCGAGCCTTCCAGAGCTCCCTGCCAGGGCCCGAGGCTCGCGCCAGGCCCTGAGCATAAGCAGATACCCTGCAAATGCCACTTGGGCCCGCTGGCCTGAGACATCGGCCGGGCAGCCTTCTGCCTACTAGGGCCCCCAGGGACAGTCCTGGAGAGGGACTTTGGAGTTCTGGTTTCCACTGACAGACAAACTTAAATGACAGGACCAGTCACTGGTCAGCGGGCCCTTAGCGGCAGGCCAACCAGAGGAGGAGGGGCTTCAGCTGGGGAGGAGGGCGGAGAGGAGGTTCTCCTCCCAAAAATGGCTGCCCCGTGGCAGCCCAGGGCGACCACCGCTCGGCAGCCCTCCCGTTTCTGGTTGCCCAGTGGTAGGCCTGGGGCAAGAAAGGGCGTGTGGTGGTGGTGGTGGTGGTGGTGAGAATCTTCCCTCACGTGGGCCACGCTCACAGAGCCGCCCACAGGTGCTCCGGGTGTTTGGGGCTGGAGCAGGGAAAGACCAGGCCAGAAAATACTGGCCTCTCCCAGCCCGCCAGGGTGTGCGCCTCCCTGGGCTTGAACGCTCACTTTCCCGTCAGAATCTCGCCTGGTGCCAATGCCACCGAGAGGCGTGCGCGGTTTCTGCACTCAGCTCCTTGCCCGGCAGTGAGCTCCCTGTTCTCCCTCTTCATTTTGTCGGCTCGAAGGGGCCTCCGAGAGATCGAATCCCTCACTGTCGCGTTTCCTTCTCTGGGTCGTCCCGTCTAACTGCAAGTCACTGTGGTAGGAAGGAACTCGCAGGGTCCTGGGGCTTTACAGTTTGTGTCTGCTCTTCCCCAACTTCAGTGTGGCGGGCAACACCCACAGAGCTGGTCCTGTCGTCGTCCCGTCACCAGACAGCCCCTGAGCGCCTCCTCAGGGAAGAAAACCAAGTCCCTGTCGTCAGGAACTTGGAAGGAGGTTAAGGAGACGACAGCACACCCAGAAGTGTCTGCTGGCGAAGAGCCTACGAGGAAACTGAGGTGTGGGTGGGGGAAGGCATGGCCAGGCTCGGGGAGATGCCAGTTTCAGCAGTGAAGGTCCGCGTGTGCTGGTCGGAGTCATGCAGAGAGTGGGTCCCTGGGAGCGAGGGAGGAGCCCTGAGCAGCAGGGATGAGGCTCAAGAGCGCCGGTGCGTCTGCAGGGAGGAGCACCCAGGCCGCTGGGGCAGGGGGAGGGAGGACGTGAGGGCAGACAGGGATCAGGGACATCGACAGTGTCCTCAGCCATGGTCACGGGGCAGGCTTGTACTCAGGGAGGCTGTTTCCCACCCCAGCGTCGCGGTGCCTGGACCAAATCCACTGCATCCCTTTGTGCCTCTCATGTCCGCCACCCCCCTGTCCATCCACCCTGCCCTCCCCGCCTCAGGCTGCCATCAGATGGACCCTGGTGCTGGAGCCAAGCAAGGCCCTGACCCCTGCCTCTTGTCCGCCCCCCATCGGCACACTGAGTCCACGTCACTGTTCCGAAAACACAGCTCTCCTCGAGTCAGCCGTGGCTCAGGGGCCTGAGCTCCCGGTCTCTGCGTGTCCTCATCGGCCAGACCGGTGCCAGCACTGCCAACCTGCTGCCCTGGCCTCCCCCAGCTTCTGAACGAGGCCCCTCCCCCCAGGGTGCCGCTCCGAACCCCCGGCCTCACTCACGCCGTCCCCTGCCCTAAACCTGCTCCTTTCCGCAGCTTCCCTCCTGCTCTCCGTGGTCACGAGGCTGTTCTTGAAAGTCACCATGTCCCTCACCCCCACTGTCCTCTCCCAGGATGCTCGGTCCAGTGGTCCGGTGTTTGGTTGACTGTGTCTCATCTGTGCCCTGCTCAACTGGAAGCCCCGCGAAGGCAGGTGCGCTCAGGGCCCCAGCAGGCCCTGTGATGCCTTTAGAAGGAGAGACTAGCGCTCCTCCGTCTGCGGGAGAGCAAACCGGCGCCAGAGAACTTCGCTGGAGAATGTAGCAGGGGCTAGACTGCCGGCCTCGCCGACCCCTGGACTGGGCAGCCACGGGAGAGACGGGAGTTCACGCCCCGGCAGGGTGGCCCCAGAAACACGTTCTTCCTCCGTTTTGGAGCTCAGGCATGGCCCCACCCGGGGCCCTCCTCGAGTCAGCCTTTTGCTGAATTAAATTCCACATCCAGATTTTTATGGATGGGAAAACTGAGAGAAAAGAGGGTGCCGTGTGTGGGGCTGGGGATGGGTGGGTCAGCCTGTGGACACTCGAGCACCACGCTTGCACGAGCTCTGTGCCGGCTGTCCACGAGGCGACGGCAGTGTGGGCCCGCATGGGGATGGTGGCTGTGAGCGTGTGGTGTCCCGGGGCCGGTTTCCAAGGTGGCCGTTGGACTCGGGGGCAGTCGGTTTATGATCAGGCGTGCTCAGGCATGCTCAGGCGTGCTTCCCCCCAGCGAACAGGGGTGCACGCTGTGGTTTCGGATGTCTGTTCCACAGGGATTGGAAAGAAATGGTGACCTGATCAGATAAGATAGCGAGTCCAAGAGGCAGCCTAACCTGAAGTCCACAGACCCTGAGCAAGTCCCTGGGCGGCTTCAGATGCACCTTTGTCGCCTGTAGGACGGAAGGGGGCTCCCACCTCAGAGGCTGTGGGTGTGTGTACTCCCGTGAGTGGGAAGTGTCCGTCAAAGCTGGGCTAGTGAAGGCGGCGATGGGCTGGCTTTTCAGCTTTCTCGCACTTTCCGGCTTAACTTTTGAGTTACCCTAACGAACTCGGTGTTTCTCTCTCAGACACACATACACACACAACACACCCCCTCACATGCAGTTCAGTGTCCCTGAACCTTTGGCATTGTTTTAGATAAAATTCCATTTAAAGTCATGCGGTGTTCCAGTTTAAGGCCCCAGACTGAATAGTTAGACGGTGAAACTGATTCCAAGTATTAAGTATTTTTAGTTTAAAAAAACTGTCAGCCAGATAATGAACTTGACCCCCAATTCCAGAGGGCCGTGTTAATGCCAGAGCATGTCCTGGGGCTCCGCCTGGGGAGCGTGGTCATCCCTGAACAGCCTGCATCCACCCGTAATGACCTGGGAGAGCTGGAGGGTCTACCTCTATGAAGGGGGCCCCAGGCAATGGCTTGGGGAGAGTAGCAAGGTTCCCTCCAGAGACAAGAGAAGTTCCTGGAGGCACCAAGACGCCCACGTATGTAGTTCAAGCCCGACCCTCTCACAGTGAACCTCAGCAGACATCTGAGGCACGTGGGTGTCCAGGCTTCCTCGTTCAGGGTGGACCCCAGACCTAGGACCTAGGGCAGACTTCCAGCTCGGGGAGATGTTGACCCGCATCTGGCTCCATTGGGGGCCCTTTGTGAAGAGGGGCCTCTGCCACTGTTGGCAGTGCTGTCCTGAGCATCCTGTAAGGGTCACCTTAGGGAACCTGGGAAGCACTTGGCATGCACAGCGTCCCGGCTGAGGTCCTTTCCCATGGAGGAGCTAGAGCTTGGGAAATACTAGTAATACGTATTTATTAATGAGTGAGTGTTCTTCCTCTTGCAATGAAGTGCCCAACGTCACCGTATTGGCCCTTTGCATTTACTTAAAATCTCAGCCCTTGTCTCCAGTTTCCCCTCATGCTCTACCTCAGACAAGAGTTTCCTAGTCAGTCAATGCCAAGGGGAGGATGCGGTTAGACAGGAACCAGTTGATTCTGGAGAAGGGCTGAGTCTGGGCCTCCAGGGGGAGCCCCAGGCCTCCCTCACAGACAACTGGCCAGCAGGTGACCTCGCTGGGGCATCCTTACTGGGTTTTCCCTGAATCCCCTGGCTATCGAAAGCAGCATCTACCCACTGGGCACCTGACACAGACCCCGCCTAGGCCTAGGCCTTTGTGTACGGAGTCCGCTCCTCAGGTCCCGTCAGCCCCTCCCCCGTGGCTGTGGTCTGGCCTCTCCTGAGCCCAGCATCTGTCTGGACCTGCCTCTCCAGCCCACTGCCCGCTGCCACCTGCACTCTGCTGCTCACACACGCTGCGCACCTGCCTTCTGTCCGGTGACCGGGGTGGGGTGGGGTGGGGAAGTCTGCAGTCCGGGGCCCAGACCCTGTGTGAGAACCCCACCTTGGAGGAGAGCTCTTGCAGGGACACTCTGAAAGCACCCAGTCCACACCGTGAAGCATGTCGGGCTCAGTGTTTGGGGGACACACAATACTTTGCAGATCAAGTCTGTCCTGGCTCTTTCTGCAGTTTTCCTAGGTTCTCCTGGGAGGCCCCGCTCTGGGGCCTGGGGTAAGGAAACCCTCGCCTGGGAGGCCTGCTGGCCGTTGCTGCCTGTCTGCATCCTGAGCATTCCTGAGAGGTCCCAGCAGCCCTGCCAGCGGCCTGGCCCGGGCCCCCGCCGGCAGGAGCGCAGCCACACTCAGACATTCCAGCTGCCGCACAAACCCAGTGGCACTTCGTTAAATCCTGGGCCACACCCTCTCCGGGGAGTGTTTGCTGGCGTTGCCCTGGCAACCAAATACCCTCCCATGGTGCTCCCCCTGCCATGCCCCCCAGCCGTCAGCTCCATCACCAACACCTCAGTTGTGGGCTGCCTCGGATCCCTCCCTAGTTGCCAAGGGACACAGAGGCTACAGAGTGAAGATCAAAACATCCTCCCCGTCTGGTCCCCAGGAGACCGGCCTGTTTGGAAGGTCTGGAGGTCTGACAAGTGTTAGACTGGCCTCCCCGGTCAGGGTTTCCATGGTGTGGACACAACAGCCCGGTGGGTGTGGTGGGGTCCTGTAACTGTAGAGACTTCGCAGCATCTGGGACGCCCTGAGAGTGCGGCCAGACGAAAGGGTAAGGACACCTTTGAGTCCTGTGCCAGTCTGGGGCGACACTCGGTGCGATGGGCCAAGGGAGGAGTCCCTCATCTGGGTCTGCCAGGAAACTCGTGGCCCAGGGAGCCTCGACCGAGCACGGGCCGAGCCCCACAGTCGGGCCTTCTCCATGCGCGGACACCCGGGGCGGGTGGCTTGGCGTGCGCGTGTGCAGGCAGCATGTCATCTCGGTCAGCTTTGCCCCCTAGGAGGCCCCCTCCCCACCGCCCCCACCACCCTGAGACAAAACCAGCAACAGGCATAGAACTTGTTTGGTGAAAGCTTGCTGTTCAGCTCACTCACCTGACCTTAAACAACAATAACCACTTTGTTATGCTGCCTAGTTTTGGGGGTCAGAATTCAGGTTGGGGCTGGCTGGGTGAGCCTTCACTTTCACATGGCGTTGAGAGAGGCTGCTGGGTGGCATGCAGCTGGCATGGGGACCCGTCTGGAGGGTCCAGCACAGCTGTGTGTGTGTGTCAGGTGCCTCAGCAGGAGTGTCGAGACGGCGGGCTCTGCTGAGCTCACATCACCTCTCCAGCGTGATGGCCCCACCATGGTGGCCTCAGATTTCTTAGGTGGTGACTCGGAAGTCCAGGAGCAAGAGCTCCAGAGAAGGCAGACACCCCAAGGCCTTTTGTGAGTCAGACTCGGGGGTCACACAGTGTTACTGCGACCACAATGTGCTGGGGGAGCTGGTCTCGTGCCTGCCCCGATTCAAGGGGGGAGCCGGGAGAGCACGCTCCTGGATGTGTGGCCGTGTTACGGAGCTGCTGCAGTCTTCACCTGCTTTCAGTAAGGAGTCCCTGCTTGTCCGGAGACCAGGACCCACATCAGTGCCTTCAAGAGCACTTAAGCGTGCAAGCACTTCACCTTGGCTACAGGAGGAGAAGGGAGTGGCATGGCGTCTAGGTGAAGATACCTGGTAGAAAGGAAAAGAGGGACCGAGTGGGCTGTGCACTGTGGGGCATTTCCTAACACCCGGCCTCCGCAGAATGGCCAATGGGAGTGTGGCGGCAGTGGGGGGGGCCTTGGCAACAATTTCCTCAGATGCCCAAAGCCTCCATCTCGGCAGCGTCCATACACCCTGAACTTCTCTGTCGTGGTTTCACGACTAACTCTCCCCGTACAATGCCACGTTCGGCGACAGAGAACAAGCTTGTCTCACCCATCGGGGCATCTCCCGACAGCGCAGGTGCCCGAATGGCGCAGACACGCGGTCAGTTTCACCGGCGTGCGCTTTGGAGAAGGTGGCGGGGAGAAAGGGACAGTCTTCACTACACAGCAGTACTGTAAGTCTGTAGTTTGCTGTTAAGTGTTCTTTGGCCCCAGTCCGAGGCCAGGCTGCAAGGTCTCTGCATTTGCAATCTAACATTTAAAGCTGGAACCCTTCCCGTGGTCCAACCAGACACAGGCGATTTAGACGTAAAGTAACGCCCACACTCCCAACACTTACTAACCGCTCATTTTTTATTTAGTTGATTATTCCATCTTTTAATAATCGTACAATAGTTCTCTTTTAAACAATACTGCTCTGCCCGAAGGCGGTATTCGCCTAACCCGCCTCACATTATGTTCTCTCTTCCTTCTATGATGGTAAGTGTTTTTTTCACACTCAGTTTTTTAACGGAACATTGGAATATTGAGAAACGTGGTTACCTAAAAATAACAAGCCGACCACACTCCACAGGAAATGGCTGCACAGTCAGTGACAGCTCTGTGCCCTTCCGGGGGCACGTCCGCTCGGGGGGCACCCGTGGGAGCCCTGCGGCTGGGAGGGGGTGCTGGAGAGAAGCGACTCAACTCCCCTAAGACCCGTGTGGCAGCTTGGACACGAGAGGGTTAATACTGGCCCAGTACCACCCGCCCCTACTCTCCTTGGGGTGGGCTCCTCCAGGCACGCTGCGGTCAGTGTCACCAGGGTGTGCTGGTCGTGTCATGTCGTGTCTTCCGAGGGCACAAACCCTCCAGTCAGGTCCCCAGGGCATCCTGAGAGCTGTCCCACCCCATGCTCACTGGCCTTACTTTTAACTTGAAAGTAGATGGGTCCCAGCTGTTAGGGTTGTGTATGGTGGGTTATAGTGTGTGGGGTGTGTGTGCAGTGTGGTATATGTGGGTGTGCACGTGTAAGGTGTGTAGTGTGTGTGTAGTGTATGTGGGTATATATGTGTGCGTGCAGAGTATAGTATGTAGGGTGTGTGTGTATAGGGGTGTGGGTGTCCATGTGCAGTATGTAGTGTGTGTAAGGCATGTGGGTATGTATGTATGTATGTGTAGGGTGTGTAGTTATGTGCAGTATGTAGTGTGTTTAGGGTATGTGGGTGTGTAGTGTGTGTGTACAGTACGCAGTGTGTGTACAGTGTGGTGTATGTGTAGGGTGTGTATATGCGTGTGTGGGGGTATATAGTGTGTGTAGGGTGTGTATGAGGGGGTGTGTGTGAGCAGGGCACAGGGGACATGGGGTGGAGGATGGTCACAGGGAAGGAAGGAACAGGAGGAAGGGTCCCAGACCAGAGAAGCAAAGATAAAGAGGATGGAAAAGGAGGGGCAGGGACTTGGGAGAGCTGGCAATAGTGAGCCTCTTTTATTTTCATAAACCAGAAGAAGGGGACCAGAAAAGGGTGACCCTGATGCCACACCCCGTCCTCACCTCGTCCACCGCTGGGGTGGGAACAGCCGCCTGGGCACCCCGTCCCTGCTGTGTGGCCCTGATTTCCTGCAAGGACTTCCCCAGAGGACAATGCAGTGGCAGCAGTAAAGCCAGCCTTAGCTCCCCACCCCACTGGTTGGTGTCCTGCTGCCCAGGGCACCTTCCTCTGTGGTGATGGTGGACACTGTCCCCTGGGCATCGCAGCCGAGGCTCTGCATGGACTGCTGGTGGGATGGCTGTTTTCTGCAGCCTTCACACTGGGTTTGGGAGGGCGGTCTCTGAGGTGGGGGGCCCCTAGCAGGAGGGACACCTGTCGCTCTCTTCATGGACAGATGCAGAAGATGCAGAGAGGGGTGAGGGCAGCAGCAGCCCAGGCTTCGCTCCTGGCCCTGGTGGGGACGCTTGCGGACAGAGCCCACCACCTCAAAGGTGCACCAGCTGCAGAGTGAGGGGCACCCTGGGCTCCTCCTCCTGCCATCGGGGGCACATTGACACCCTGGAGGTGTGGGGAAGGGAAGGCTCTCTGGGCAGGACCCTGTGGGGCTTACAGCAGGGGCAGCTGGCCACCCTGGTGGCCTGGGAGCAAGGCTGAGGACAGGTGGCGGGGGCCAAGCGCCTGTGCTCTGGGGCGTGGCGGCCAGAGTGCGCACGGCGGCCCAGACAGTGCAGACGGGGCCAGGCCTGCAGCCGCTCTGCCCGGGTTTCCTTGTTGAGCCAGAGCTGCGGCTGGCACTCTGAGGCAGGGCGGGGGTCGATGAGGGCTCCGTGACTCGGAAAGCACACGGGCAGCACCTGCACTCAGTGAGCACTCGATGGGCATGGCCTATCATTGGTACCGTTTAGAGAAAAATCAGCACAGCTCAGCCACTGGCCTTCCAGACCTTCCATCCGCCTCCCGGCCTTTCTCCCACGTTTTCAGATGAGGGGCCTGGTCACAGGCAGGGTGCTGAGTGCGCATTCAGGCCTCTGAGGTGGGCGGGGACAGCGAGGACCATCTCTGGCCCACCGGCAGCAAAGGGCTTTCTGAAAGGCTGGGCTGCCTGTGGGCTGGAACCCCACTGGCACCCATGCAGACACCCGGGCAGCAGCAGCAGCAGGCGGCCCTTCCCTGACTCCGTGGGGCTCACCTGCGGAGTCTCAGACTCCCGGCAGCTGGATGGGGGTGAAGGTGCAGGTCCTCCGGCTCCTGCTCATCCAGGGAAATGATTTGCAAGACTAACAATGTGATGAAGCGAACTTTGTGGGGTGGAGGGGGCAGGCGAGGGTGGTAAGGGCGAAGGGTGGAAGTTTTGCGTGATCAGCAACCACTTCGGGTGCCATGACGCTGACGTGGCAGCGTGGGCCCCCCGTGGGCACCAGCGCAGGCAACAGGCCTCATCTGTCTGGGGCAGGCGGTACAACGCCAGGGAGAAGCAGGAGCACGATGCAGACTGGGGTCGGGGCAGGGGTGGGGGGTGCCCATCCTGGAGGCTTTTTTTTAAAACAATCCCACTTCTTTTCGAGAAGGTAGCCCGCTCTGGACGGTGGCACTCCGTGCCTCTTAAAGATGATAGTGAGGAGGAGAGAACAGAGGCCTGCCAGAGGGAGACCTAACGCCAGTCCTGGGGAAGGAACTAGAAACCCAGGAAGCCCTCGGGGGCCCTGGGCGGAGGTTGGGTTCACCTGTCAGGTGTGGCGTCAGCAGCGGGGCCCCAGGAGAAGCAGGAGGGCTACACGGGGCTGCCTTTCCAGTCTCCCCATCTTTCTGGGCCAGCTCGGCTCCCAGGGTGCGGTGGGTCCTGAGGCTGGGGCCTGAGACCAAGCAGACAGCTCTCTGGTCTCCTGTCTGTCCCCAGTTGTAACAGACTCAGGATGGGCACAAGGTGCCCCAACCTGATGGGCCTTTCACGGGAAGTGTGACAGACCTTGGGAGCATTTTGATGAACATCTTGAGGAAAAAAAAAAATCAACAAGTCAACTGCAAAACAAGCCCCGAAGTAACCCCTGGAACAATGGTGGTGCTGCACGAAGCCACTGGCTGGCAGGCGTCCTGGTCGTGCTGATGGGGAACATCGTGGCGGGGAAACCCCGCAGGGGGCGAGGGTCCGTTTCTCCCTGGTTCAGATGTCACCTGCGGAGGTTTTAACGTTTCATTAAAAAATAGTAAAAATCACCAACCAACTCAGATGGCCCGTCCTCGCTCCTGCTTCCGGTTGGCAGCCACTGCGTGGCAGCATCCTGCTAGATGTCTTTGCTGTCCCCATAGTCATTGTAGGGGACACTCAGGGTCTGCTCCTCACACGTCTTCCTGAGGTCCTGGCTGAGCTCCGACCAGTCAAGTCCGTAGGGCTTGATCTCGCTGTAGCGGCAGCCCAGGTACTTGAGGGAGCCCCGGCGCAGGCTTATCTTGGGCTCCTGAAGGAGTCCGTTGCACCAGCCGCTGAGATCCCCGAGCTGGGAGAGGATGAGGCCGGCTTTCCTAGGGAGCAAGCACGGAGGTCAGGAAGAAGGCACACGGAGAAGGCAGACAGCACGAGACTCAAAGTTCACGGGGCAGAGCCCGGTCTGGTTCGCTTACCGGTCTATCGCTGGCACTTAGAATGGGGGCGTTCCACAAATATTTGTGAAGCAAATGAATGAATGGATGGATGAGATAATGAGTAAGATGGATATGCAGACAGGCAGGCAAAAACAAAATGCAATAAGGAAAAATGAAGAGAAAATCACAGGTATTTCAGTGGGCATGTCTGCCCTTTTAAAGTCATAGAGCTGTCAGTTTTGAAAGACAAATCAAATCCATTTTCTTTAAAGCCAGTCATTTATCACCATTGAATGACAAATAGGGTTTTGTCGGAACAGTTCCCTTTTCAAAGCCGTTTCTGCACGGAGTAGAAGCAGCGATGCAGTGGACGCCAGGGGCTATCACATGTAACTGACTGTGCCCGTGGACATGAATGAGTGGGACTCAGACCAGGCCAACAACCCCCGAGGTGCCTGTGGGCACAGGGTCGTTCCTGGGGAAAGTGCAGGCAGGCCTCCAGGGGCCTGATTAATCCACCCCTGGGGAGCTCGGGCTCCGTTCCTCCTCCTGTCTCAGAGGAAGGAGGTCATCGCCATCAACCCTGATCAGCATGGGGGAGGGAGGCCACGAGAGGCGCCCTGACTGTCACAGATCCTGGAGAGGGACAGGAGCAGAGCGGGTGAGGTCTCCCTGTGTTCACACCCCCGAACGGAGTGGTGCCTCTAGGGCAGCAGTGGAGTGTGATCCATCACCCCGGTGCACAGCCAGGGGAAGTGGGCAGTGGCCACCACCTGCCTCGCTGGTGCATGGGCTTCTTCCTGGCATCCTGGAGTCCGAGACAGTGACCACCTACCTGCTGGACCTCCCCGGCTCTGACTCTGAACACTCGGTGTGTGAAGGAGCAGGAATCCCTCGCTCATCTCTGTTTTTCAAAGACGTGAGTGACTGCAGACCATGCAGAGAGATTCTCTCATTTGAACAAGCTGGGAAATGCTGTCTCGGGCAGCCCAGTGAGAGCTCCCGCAGTCTGCCCCCTGCGAGGCTAACGTCTCAGGTAGGAAGCCATCCCTGCCCATCTAATCCACACCTTCCAGGAAACGGAAGTTCGCACGCCCCATTTACAGCAAGCTTTCGGAGACCAGGAGTCACGTTCATTTCATTCCTTCTCTGTCCTGGCCGTGACATCACTGCGTGCCTGGCAGGGCGTGCTGCGAGAGGCACAGGGGACAGAGGAGGAGAGATGTTGGGGTTCAGCCGCCAAGTCAAGGGTCTGGACAGTATGAGGCCACCTCCTCTCCAGCCGCAATGGTGGGTCAGAGGAAACGGGAGACACGCTTGGCCTGCTGACTGCGTGTCATCGTACGCAGACGGGCTCTCCTCTCCCAGGGGCCTCTCCGGCTGGGCCAGGCAGGCTTTCCAAAGCCATCGCCACAGGGACGTTGGTGGCCCATCATCTCATTGTGTCCTGCTACATGTCATGAGCTGTTGACAAATACGGGGGAGGCGGGGGACCGGAGAGTGAAGCAGGAGAGAGGGCAGCATGTCTGTTATCGCTAAGACACAGAGAAGCACAACCCACTCACCCTTTCCAGCACATGGATTTACTTACCCCGTGGGTCTCTGTGGCTCTTTTCATTGCTCACTTTTAAAAAAATTATAATTAAAGTGGGTCTGCCCTTGACCCTCTCAGACCCTGTGGTCTCTCTTAACAGCAAGGCAACCGATGTTGTTCTCCAAGTATGTCAGCCCCCAGCTCAACCTGGCATCCCCCGTGACTTTTAGTGGACTGGACTGGACCGAACTGGGGGAACCCTTTCTGCCTGATCTGACGACGTGGGCACCAACAGCCTGCTTTGGGGTCACTCCCACGAGTGACACTGAAGTGGGCTGATGTATCTCAAGGCAGAGGACCTTGCTTCCTGTGGTTGTCCCTGAGGTCCATGACACCCACAACTTTATGTTCCACCAGCTTTAAGTACAACTTTATGTTCCACCAGCTAACAAAATTGCACATTTTTTTCTCATCTCGAGGAGTCTTGGAAAACCAGGGGGAGAGCCTCTGGGCGGGGAGCCTGGGAGGAGCATGTCCAGTCAGCAGCGGGCGTAACTGTGCAGGGAGATCCACGTTTCTTCCCTCCCACTTTCTTCGTCACCCGACTTGCCTTCTGACTCTTGAGTTACAAGGGAACACCTGGCAATCCAAGTGCCCTTGGAAATGAAGACGACACAGGAATCGTCCGCGCCATTCAAATTGTGACATTTATGTCTCCTGACCAAGAGCTGTATATTTACACCCAATAAATGTCAGGGAAGAGGGGAGGGAGGAGGAAGCAGGAAGCAGGTACAGGAGAAGAGAGGGAGGGGATAGTATGAGTGATAATAGGCAGGTGTGCGATAAGGGATGGGGCAGAGAGGACATTCCTTAATGTGTATTAACTTTCTAACCCAGGGCTGGCTTTTTACCAAAACTGAAACAAACCGAGCTGAAAGCCCCTCATCTGTTTTCCTCCATGCCCTGGTTCATGGCATCTGTCTGCTCAAGGACAACCCGCCCTTGTAGACATCGGAAAACGATCTGTGACCTGCATAAAGATTCCTCCTGACCTCACACATGAAACCGTTTTATTTTAGGAAGACAATCCTACATTTCCTCTTTCCTTCAAAAGTAAGGAACTAGGGGGCGCTGTCCCGAACAACGGTCTTCTAGGACAGCTGGTGATTTCCGGTCACAACGGGAGGTGCACGGGGCGGGGGGGTCTCCCTCCGGGCTGCTCAGAGGTCAGATGCATGGGGCGACGTGGGTGGTCCTCCTGTTAAGTCCTGTTGCCTGGAGTGCAAGGATTCTTTAAGTGCTGGAGGACTCAACAGTGCTGATCATTTTCTCACTTTCCTCTTTTTCCCTATCCTCAAAGTCCTTGCCCTTTTTTTCATGAGCTGCTCAATCATTTTGGGATGTACCGGTACCCACATTCTGTGTGAAAGCCTCATCACTGTGTTTATCTGCCAGTTCCAGTATCCGCAGGGAAATCTGGTTTTCTCAGAGTAGCCATACACAGCCGTAAAGAACGGAATGAAAGGAAGGTAATATCTCTACACATCCCTCCCATTCCTGTCTCTCAAAGGCCTCTGTCTGGGCCATGCAATCCAAGAGCAGTGCACACTGAGCGTTTTGGGAAGTGGGAGCCTCGGGGCCAGAGGAAACCGGCCAAGATGGAGGTCAAGGTGGGTCACTGGCTACCCCTACGTTGTCTTTCAAGAGGACGTGGACTTTAGCTCAACGTGTGTGTGCAGAATACACAGAACACGTACAAAGTTCAGACGCAAAGAACATTTTTGGATAACCTCTTCAATAAAATTGCTGATTTTCTTTCACGAGACTCAGCTTTCAGCTCCTACTATTTTAGCGTTTGGAATCTATGTCACATGACAAAGGGGGAGTTAGATCCAGGCAAAGGGTTTCCAGCGCTCAGGAAACACAACCATGACCTGACCACTTCGCTACAGCTCGGGCAGAACCGGCCTGCACACACCGAGCTGTCTGCAGCCACGGGGCTCCCGTCTCCAAGCGCCTAAGCCCCCCGTGGGCGCCCGCGCACAGGCATGGACGCGTTACTCTTGCGGAGGAGGAACAAACACTCCAGGGGCCAAGGCCTTTGCCAGAGGCAATGAAGTCTGTGGTTTACCTGGGTCCCAGCTCATCCTCACACCGCCAGGTGAACTCGCCGAAACTCTCGTAGTGCAGGTTGTAGTGGTAGAGGACCCGGTGCAGGGTGGGGGCACCCAGGTCCAGGAGGGTGTTGTAGGCCGTCTGCTGCTCCTTCCCGCTGGTGTAGCCATTGAAGAGGTTGTAGATCTTGTCTGCTATTTCTGAGGAGGCAGGCCAGACAGACAAATAAGGTCACACACACACACACACACACACACACAGAGATGGTTATATATAGAGACATGCATGCATGTGTTACTTAATAGTGACTTAATAATGAGCCCAGCATCTGGAGAAAGTGGGTTGAGTAACTCCCTTTACCTTGACCCCATCGGGTTTCAGTTGTTTCCTTATAAAATGAAAGCCTTTGAATACAGTACCATCTAGGTCAATTTCAGTTATAATATTCTTTGTCTTTACTCAAGTTTCCTAAAAATAGATAGCCTGAGGCAACAGCTCATGGGTTAGTACGTTCTGGGTAATGCCATCCCAGGCAAGCAGAGGAAGGATAGAGGCAGGAGGGAGGCAGAGGCACCAGAGGGGGTGCATTAGGGATCAAGGTGGGGGCTGTGTTCAGAGGATGTAGGAAGCCACTGGACCCCCACCGGCCCATCCGTGGGGAGTAGGGGAAGAAGACTTTATTTCGGCAACCCTCCATGTTGGTCCGTGGGGCTTCCACACGCCCCCGGGAGGCATGAACTCTCTGGCACCTGCTGGCCACATGTGCTTAAGGACCCAGTGAGCCCTGTAAGAGCAACCGGGAAGCCCTGGGCAGCGGGGCAGGTGTTGGGCTCGGGGAGGAGGCGAGGCGTGCCCAGTCCCACCTTGAGCCACAGAGGGAGCCACGAGGGGCCGAGGGGCCCAAAGCCACCTGGGCCCACAACAGCGGAGACACACACATTGCATCCAGTACATTCTGCAGTTCCAAATGAGTAACCTTTCAGTTTAGTTTACAGCTTGTAGATGCCTGCCTCCAAGGCAGACACTGCAAAGCCGAACTTGGTGATACGGCAAAGGGGCAATGAGTTTGGAAAGCCTTGGCATTCTTTCCTACGGAGCTCAGAGCACTTTGTCACGAAGTGTTTTCTCGTTAAACCTGCCAGAGAAGGAGATTTGTTTACATCCCCTTCCGAAACAGCTGGGAACTGAGACCAGCCAGCAGTGCTGTCTCAGATCCCAAGTTAAATCTGGAGATGAAGAAACTAAGTCCATAGATTCTGAACCAGACTTGGTCCCCTGGAACCCCTGATAACTTAAAGGCATAGCAACCTAGTTTCTTGTCCCAGTTCCAAGTGCATGCAGGGCTGCCGGGATGGCAGGCATCACTGTAGGAGTTTCTCCGGCTGGAGTGAATGCATTCTCACCCCTGCTCCCCCAGACACTGCGATACTTCCATTCCTTTTCTGTCCTGCCCACTGCCCATGAGCACAGGAGCCCAGCCTTCCCTCCTCGGGGTTCTGAGTGGCCAGCTCAAGGCCGGAGAAGACAGGAGGTCAAAAGAATGTTAGCTGAGTGAACGGAACTCGTGACTCGAGAGCAAGCCGAACCCACTTCGGGTTCCTCGGGGACACCTCGCCGCACCAGGCTGCACCAAACCCTTGTGGCCGGCAGGTGCAGCTGCCTTAAAGGGAATGTTAGTTCCGAAATCCACTCAAATTTCAAAATGTAAAAATTCTCAGGCTGTTACAAAAGGATCCAGAGGTCCAAAGGATGGTGATTTTAGGATGGCGATTTTGAAAATAAAGGTTTGTGATATCACGAGTTATTTGTAAGAGGCCCATTGACGGCTAAGAACTTACCGTGTGAATTCCAAGCCCCACACCACCCCCGCAAGATGGACACGAGTGTCCTGGTCCGTAAGTGAGGACATTCAGAGACGGGCGAGGCGAGGCTGCGTCTGCTCTTTGCTCTTCTGTGCCAATGCTAAGGGATGGTGGTGTTTCCCCGACGTGAGACAGGAGGCAGCGTCTTGGGGGATGCGGCTCCAGGGTGGCTATTTCTAGACAGGCACCAGCCCTGTATGAACTCCCTTCTCTGTCTGACCAACCCACACGGCCAGCGTGGTGCCCCTCACTCGTTCACTCCGTCTTTCACGTGATTGCGGCCTGCCCAGGGGCCAACCAGTCTCCCAGGCGAACATCACGGGCAGTGAGACTAGGTGGGCCTGCCCGAGTTCCCTCAGCATTCCGCCCGCCTCTCTGCAGCTCTCCCTGCACCACAACCGGCCTGACCCTTCCTCCTCTCTGGCTCCACACCCACCCCATCAGCGGACCCTCTCAGTTCCACCACTGAGACAGTCTGGACACGAACCACATCTCCTCACTCCCGTCATGGTCACAGCAGTTAAAACACCATGTCCGCTCTGAACAGCCTTCCAGCTGTTCTCCCCAGTCCCACCTTAGACCCTCTCTCGGGTCCGTTCTCCATACAGCAGACAGAGGATCCTCAAAACACGGAGTCCGGTCCCGTCCCTGTTCTGCTCGGAGTCCCCTGGGGCTTCCCGTCGAAGCCCCCGGGGGGAGGGCGACCTGGACACACTCCTGGCAAAGTCACAGATGCTGCAGCACGTCGCAGCTCGGAAAGGATGTGCACACTCACCGCCTCGTCGACCGCACGAGGGCCGTGACCTGATCACTGCCAGGCCCCTCCTCAGACTCCTTCCTGGGCTGCCATGCCCGTCGTGACAAACCTGCCCCTCGTGCCCCTCGTGCAGACCTGCCGGCCCCAGCGTCGCTTACCTTGGGCTTTGACATCATCCACCACGGGGCAAGGGGTCTTCACGATCACGTCGCTGGGCCGGGAACGCCGTCCCGTGTTGTCCACGCCCCACAGGGTGAACCTGGCCGGGAGGGGGGTGTCGTTAGCAGGGAGAACCAAGGTCCTGTGGACAGCCAAGCTCTGCCTGGGTGGGAGGGAGGGGGGCCCCCCCACTGCTCCGCCCTGTGACTCCACAACGCACTTCCTGCCACCACTCAGGCCATCGGGTGTGTGCTCTGGGGCCTCTCGCTGCTTTCTGTGGGGTCCTGCGTTGTAATCTGCTGTCTGGGGACATTATCTGACGGAGACACTGGGGTGCAGAGCACTGGCCCTCAGAGTGGGCTCACCGGCCAGCAGCGAGGGCAACGGGAACTGCCACACTGCGCCCAGTCCTGCTGCGTCAGGGACTCCAGGGGTGGGGAACAGACGCATCTGACAGCCCAGCAGCCACAGGAAGGGTGTGTATCCATGGAAACAGAGGGTCAGAACCGGGGTCTGAAGCCTCTGCTCCCCGCCCTGTGGAGGTGATGTGACTCCTCTGGGCTTTGCGTCCCTTATCTGTGACATGGGGATGTGACAAACAGCCCCAGCACAGCACCAGGAGCCCAGTGACACTGCGTGACTCAGCTCCACCCTGTTCTGTCCCATCCGTGCTCAGCTGACACTTCGACACCACAGACTGATGACTGTTCTCCTCGTTAACATCCGACGTGAAGCCACCAGAGTGGAGGGCCCGGTCCTGCCGGTGGCTGGGGCTCTGCCTCCCACAGGCGCTCTTTCCAACCCTGAGACGTCACCCCATGGGCCCTGAGTACTGAGTGGAAACGTGCCACCCACCGAGAGCTGTGACAATGAGAAGTGGCTCTGAGAGCTCCCGCCCCCACCCCGAGGAGGATGAAGACTGGCTGTTAAGGACTGACCCGGTCATCGCTGCCTTGGGCAGTGCAGCAGGGGTTCTGCCCCTCGGAGAGGAACTCGCAGGTGACGGGGACGGCCACCTCTGGTGTCCTGTCCAGGCCTCTAACACTAACCCCTCGAGGCTCGTCACTCTGTTTCTCGCGTGTCCTCATGGGAGGCTCAGGCTCGATTGGGAACATTCTTCCCTCTTGGCAGAGCCGAAGGAGGAAGACATGCCCGGGGTGAGTGGCCCACTGCCGCCTGCGGTGAGGCCGCAGCACCTTGGGGTGGGACGTGGCGGGAGGACTCCGGGCAGAGAAAGGATGGCCGGCCTCTACCGCCCCTCCCCTCGGAGGAGCCCAGAGAATGCCAGGGTCCGGCAGGTGGGACTTCCCTCCCCTGCCCTCCCCATTCCTCCTGTGGGGACCATGGGCACCTTACACAGGCAACTGCCATCGCTCCGGGACCCTGGTGCTGTGGGGTTTCGACCTCGCTGACCTGCCTGGGCGCAGGGCACGGTGGCCAGACGCAGCCATGGGCTCAGGCCTGCCGGGACCAGGGGCTTGGTCCGTCCCACCGGCTTCTGCCTGGAGCCTCTAGGACCGTGTTCCTCCCCCTGCTCCCCACCCCTAAGTTGTCCCGCCACTCCGGGCAGCCTGCCTTTGGGTCCCAGATTGCACTAAATTTCAGCTAAACTGAAAGAATAATTAGCCGGGATTAAAATGCCTGTGCTTACTTCCCAAATTACTCTGACAGCGCAGTTAGTGAAAGATTCAGCTCTTAGGCACTGACTATGTTCAATAAGGTGCTAGGAAAGGAAATGCTTCCCACAGGTGTTTTCCCTCCACACTTGACTGAGGAATTATAGGCAAATATTCGTGACCCACCACCTTCTAAGTGGAGGGGACACTTGACCTAAGAGCCACTCCTCAGCCGTCCCAGTGCCCTTGACCCTCACATGACACTGAAGGAGCTATAGGCTTCTTTTCACTACGAAAGCCCGGGGAGCACCTTATGCTCGGGAAGTGCCACGTACAGTCCTTTCCGGAAGGCCACTTCCATCTGTGGTTAGCATCAGCATGTCCACTGAGGACACTCGGAGGACAGGGAGGGGACCGGCTGGTGCTGCTGGGCAGCAGGAAGGAGCCCTGGTCCCAGCCTGGAGGGCTAATGTGTGAGTAGGTTCGCTGTGAGCCGGGGCAGCCCGGCTCCAGCTCCAGGGCTGGGGTGTTCCCGCTCGAGCACCCTGGGGCCTCCTGCCCTGGGCCGACCGCTGGGGTCCGCTGCTCTCTCGCTGTCCCCTCCTGTGCGGTGGTTTCTGCCGATCTCTCTGGATCTGCTCCAGTCCTCCGGATTACCTGTCCGCTGCCAGGTGCCCCCAAAGGCCGTGGCTCTCCTGGGGGCCTGTGCCAGGATGAAGGGGCGGTGGCCCTAAAGGCTGGGGTCACCCCCCCACTCGGGCCCCAGATTCCCTGTCTCTGAAAGGAAGAGGCCGGACCAGACACCCTCTCAGGTAGTTTTCAGCCACGGATCCCTAAGTGGTTCTGTCTCGTGGACCGTCCTCAGAATAATGGTTTTTAAGGGCGTTAAATAAACCGCATAGGACAGCCAGGACAGCCAGCTGTGCTGACATGCAGCTGTGCCGCTGTAGACCCAGGTGAAGAGCCAGCTTTGTGCTCCCCCCGGAGGTCCTAGGATCATGCTTCTAGATCCTTCCAGTAGCCCGGAGTGGCTTGGGGGTGGGACGCCATGCGTGGAGAAATGCTAACCAGAGTCCATTCTCACCAGCGGCCACAGCCCAGGCAACCAGCTGTGTGATTCTGGAAAAGTTACTCTGTGTGGCTGAACCCCAGTTTCCTCAGCTGTAAAACGGGAGTAGCATCCTTAACCCCACAGGGCTGGGACAGCCCCAGACGCACCCTCCCAGAGTACACTCTCGAAGGCTGCCTTCCTTTGTTTCAGAGATGAGAAAACTACGTTGCAGAAACTTGGAAGCTCGCTTACAATCACTTAGTGGCTAGAAACGAGCCAGGCTCGGGGCCCACGTGTTCCCGATTCTCAATCAGGACTCCCGCCTCCTGCACCGGGGCTGGGGCTGGGCTCCACTCCATCCGCGCACAGGCCCTGTCCGGCGGCCTGCAGCGCCACCTGGTGGAGGCGGGCTGTCTTCCCCTCAGCCCCACGCGCTGGCTGGAACTTGTTCAACCCTCAAGGTTCCGGTCTTACAAGCCAGAAGGGGGCAGCCCCAGAAGCTCACCAAGGATGTCCCAGTAGGAGATGCGATCAGCCTCCCTTCTCTGATCGGGGAAGGTTGGCCGCATCAGGCCAACATGAGGAGGGTCCCCAGCTGGGGGAGGGCTGGTTCTCCCCACAGATGGCTCTGCCGGCCTGGCGCTCACAGGAACTTCGAAATTCCTAATTAACAGCGTGCCTTAGTGACGGGAACTGGGGAGCCCTCATTATCCGTGAAAATTCCGGCTGCACCGAGTTCCAGGCATTGAAACACCTGAGTTTCAGGGCAGGCGCCTTTGTCCTGGGATTAGCGTGGATGTCTCTCTCCCCCTCCAGCTCCCCTATGAGACGCTGTCTTCACGTATTTCGCCCTCCTCCGCAGCCCCCGCACCCCCCGCACCCTGGTTACATTTCTTTATCCTGTGTCGGAAATACTCAGCCTGGGCATCGAAGTTCACCCTGCAATCAAGCCACGCACATGTCCAGTGCTTTTCATCCTTGAACCCTCTGGCCGCGGAAATGGAAGTGATTTATTCCGCGCACCTCGGCTCTGTTCTCGTGACCTCATCTGTAAATTGTTACGTTTTTCATCCTGATGGGGTCAAAAGGCCCCAGAACTACATCACGGCGGTCTCTGCCTCAGCTCCCTAATTTCCCCCTCGTGACTTAGATTTCATCATTATCTCTCCTCTTTCGGATTCTGTTCTGCCTCTGCTTCACGAATGTCTTAAAAGAGTCATTCCCGGGGCACAGGGAGGAACAGGGAGGAATGGGGACAAACCCCCAGAGAGGATGAAGTGCTGTGACACGGGTCCACTCTTCTTCCTTTGGAGAAGACTGTCTGCAGCCTCTGCAAACTGCCTGTCTCTCTGCCCCTGGCGCTGGCTTTCTGCAGCAGCGGGTTCTTGCTGGGCTGCTCCCTCCTCCCCAAACTAGTGACCTCCTTTGACTGACAGCACCCACGGTTTTCCCCGTCTCTTCCACCCTTCCACTCACCACCTGCTTCCGCCCGCGGACGGCTTTGCTGCTCGCCGCCACTCCCCTTCCCTTTCCCTGGCCGTTTCGCCCGCCTGCCGTGCC
Organism: Tonatia bakeri; assembly: GCA_004024845.1. Lineage (NCBI taxonomy): Eukaryota > Metazoa > Chordata > Mammalia > Chiroptera > Phyllostomidae > Tonatia > Tonatia bakeri. Next base: position 68,013 of record PVIA01006762.1, read on the forward strand.
TTTTCCAACAGGACCCTTCCCACCGCAGGTCTGCACGATCCAATGCACATGACCTCCACTCGAGTTACAACCCATCCCTTTCTCTTCTCTCCTACGTGTTCCTTGCTCTTCCATCTGACATTACTTTCATTCTGCCTGATGTTAAAATCAGTTGTTTATCTATTTCCCCTCTGGGATGCAAACTCCTTGCAGGATGGGACTATGGTCTCTCCCTTGCTCCTCCCCCTCCAGTGCCTAGAAGCTTCTGTGTAAGGCGGAGTGGGGCAAGACCTGAGAGACCCCAGACAGTTCCCATGCCTCTGCAGGAACTCCAGTAGCAGGAGGGAACCAGCTGGGAGCCCCGGGCTGTGCGGGTGGGGAACAGCTGGGCCGCACGTGGCACTCACATGTAGATGGTGTCGGGCTCCAGGCAGCGGATGATGAGCGACACGGTGGCGAGCTGCCTGTCGGGCACCTGCGAGGGCATGGCGCACGGGGACTTCGCACCCGAGATGATGTCATCCACGAAGCTCAGCACCGTTTCTGCCCGGAGGGAGGGGGAGAAGGCATGAGGAACCCCGATGGCCAAGCAGGGAGGACATGGGGCCAACTCAGCGAGGGCTTAGCGTGACAATCACTTGGACCCCAGCCCTCTGCAATTCTGAGGAGAGGAAGGAGTCTTAGAAGGAATGCTTTCTCCTGGTTGTTTGACATTTAAGAAATTCGGGGACATTTGTTCACAACAAATTCAGAAACAACTAAGGCAAGATGCACAGGCCACCCTTGCCAGATCTTTTGTGGCATGTCCCTGGTGAGCACAGCCGTCTGGTCAGTGGTTGCTGCCAGACCGTGGCGGCACCTGTGTGCCTCAGGGGATGGGACTTGGAAACAGCCATAGACAGCAGCCCACACCTGGAGGCACTGAATGCGTCCCTAACGCCCAGTGGGAGTTTCACCAGAAGACACTGACCCCGAGTCAGGCTGTGGGTGCCACCATCCTATCGGCGACCACTCCCACCCGTCAGTTTTGGGAACGATTTACGTTGACTGTTCCTACGTGTAGATGGTGAAACCACTGGACATGAAAAGCTCCTCACGGGGCACTTAAGACTTTCTTCTTCTAGCTGGCCCTGGCGAAAGCAGAGTCTGTTTTAGGACAAGACGGGGGGAGTGAGTCTGTCCGCACAGGCTTTGGCCTGGAGGGAGGTTATTAGCAAAGAAGCCTTTTCTTCTGTAATTATGGCAGGATTGTCCCCTCATTGTGGGCTAGGGTGACCAGGCCTGTATTGTCACTCTTTGTGAGTGTGCCTGGAGGCAACGAAACAGACACTTCTTTTAAAAACAAAAAGAACAACAACAAATCAAAACAAGGCTGGTCAGTGGCTCCCCATGCAAACCCCGGAACTGAACCAGATGGCTGGTGCTTCTGCCCCTCCTGCATGGCACTGGGACCGGGCCCAGAGCAGAGACGGGGGCAGGGCACCCCTCTTCGCTTTGCCACCCTGCATCCAGGGGAGCCCCTGACACGGGAGACACTCACCTGTCTCCACTTTGGAGTGGTCCAGCCTGTCGGTGACCTTCTCCTGGCGGAGGAGGTAGTCCACGACCTGGACACCGATGGGGGGCTCCGAGTGCTCCCAGGCCAGGACCACAAGGGTGCTGCTGGGCTCGTGAGTCGTGGACAGTCTCAACCTGAAGGCAGACGGGAGGGAACGTGACATGGGGACCCCGCTGAACCTGGCGAGGGTCGTCTGATGTCACCACCAGCCACCTTCATACCTGTCACCCTACAGACTCTTCCTTCTAACCTCTTCTTACCCAATCACTGCAGTGACCCCTTGGAGGGCCTGTCTCCTTCACTAGAGAGTCAAGCTTCTTGAGGATCCTTGAAACCTATATTTTACTCATCTAAGTGCCTGTTACAGGTTAGGAACTCAGCATGTATCTGTGATTAAGGGGGTAGGTGAATGGAGGATGGACGGACTGATGCATCGCACGCGGCCAGGGACAGCAGCACTTCAGAGGGCTGGGAAGTTTGATTTCTGCGTTTGCTCTGGAAAAGTAAGAGCACGTGCCCGCGGTGCTCAGACACAGGCCCATTGAAGGGGGTGCCTAGGAGACCCCGGCACTAGCAAGTGCACGGCTGGTTCACTTCCCACAGCAGCATTGGGATCTGCCCCACTGGGGGGACTCCGGCTTCCTCTCTTGCTGGGGGTGCTAACAGGCCTTCTGCAGGTTGGGCCCCGGAACAGGCTCGGGCTGGAGGTGACGCTCACTGGGCAAGAGGAAGCTGGCTGCACATCAGGTTGTCCTCAGGGTGATGCCCTGTGTCTGCAAACTCGGGACTTCCTTTCAGCTTCTGGTCCTGCTCCTGGGTTGCTCTGAACACCCCGATTCCGGGTTCCATCCCTTTCTCACTTCCCCCAGTTCACGGTCTCGTCCTTCCGTGCGGATGGTCCATCTTGGCCACCCTCGGCCCAGCTGCCTCAAACCTCCCTGCAGGTCGCAGAGGCTCAGTGGCCGTTATTGCCATTCGCTGGGAGGAGTCTCCAAAGGGTCCAAGCGGTTTCCGCTCCCCGCCTGGTTCTGACACCATGGGTGTGTGTCTCCGGTTTCCTCCTAGACCACCGAGTTCTGGGATTTCTCCCAGGCCCGGATCGTCCCAGCCGCCCTCCCTCACATGTATCCCTGCCAGTTACACCCACCCTTGCCTCCCTACCTCGAGACCCCCATTGCCCTGCCCTTCTAGCCCCCCCTCGGCTCACAGATGCCTGTCCTGGGTCCCAAGGATCACTGGGCAAGGCACTGGGGATGCATCACACCAAAGCAATGTTCAATTTCCCTTCGGCAAAGATTTATTGGGTGCCCGGTGCTGATAAGAACATGCTTGGTGAGTGCGGAAGGTGGAGTGTGCGCCAGCCCCAGCCCCTGTTTTTGTGGCATGGTTACTAGACAAACATACGATTACCCATGTGATTATAATAACGTGTGATAAGAACTTCAACAAGAGATCACGGGAGGCTGTGGGAGCCAGAGCAAGGAATTCGACTAGTGGGGAATAATGGGAAACACATGTGCCTCGGTGGCTCCTGACGAAGAAGTGCATAGTTTGCATGTGACACGGAGGGTGGACGGGACCCAAAACAGTGCGGATATTGACAAACGCATTAATCAGAGTCACATGCAGAGGGCTATTGTGAGAATAAGCATGAGGAAGCAGGCCTTTCTGAGAACTCAGATTCTGTGAACACCCAGACCGAGGCGGGCCTCTACTGAGAAACGGGTGTGTGTATCTGTGTGTGTGGCTGACACGGGTCTGTGCCAAACTCAAGAGCATTTCTAGTTCCAACTGCCAACCAAAAATCCAAGCCACTAAGGTCTGCCTCGAAGAGAAGAGACTAGAGGGAACAAGAAAAGTGCAGTCCCGAGCAGACACTCCTCTTCGTGACGGAATGGCCCAATTCGCTGTCTGTGACATTTAGAGATGCAGGCATTCGAGTGACACCGGCCCCACAGCACCGATGGCCGGACACTAGTGATCTCCCATCGGAGACCGAAACCGTTTGGTGGCTTCCGTGTCAGGTGTCCAAGGGGGCTCTCTTGGTGAATCGGTCAAGATGCACCATCTTCTTCTGGTGGTTCCTTTTCTACCAAAGGAAAGGACTTCTACTAATAATGAGCCTAATCATCTTTTGGCTCAAGAGGTCCAAGTCCCTGCTGCAGAGCGAGAAGCCCAGACTACCCGCACGGAGAAGGCCCGTGGATGACAGAAGACACTGGCTCATGGGGACCCTCCACTGTTGTGTCCTCCTCTCTCTGCATTCTTCCTGCTCGGTGCCGGCCCCGTAATACCCCCCGCACTTCCCCGGGGCCGGCAGGGGGCAGGTAGGGGCAGGGCTCGCCAAGACCACCCTCTCCCTTGCTGGTTCCTCCCGCCATCTCGCTCCCGCCTGCTCGGCCCTCCAGTTTCCACAGGCCCTGAACCTCGCTTCGGGCTGTCGGAGCCTCGCTCACCCATGGGGCCGTGCACCTTCAGCTGGGCCCACCAGCGCTCCGGCACTCTCACGGGACCGGCTTCCCTCTAGTGGCAGCGCTGTGCTGGAGACTGGAAGGGGCCCTGGCCAGTCGGGATTTCCCGGATGTTCAGCCAGTCTGTGCAGCCTTCCCGAGGGGGAGCAAGCTGGACACGTTTGTTCTCTGCCGCCTCTGCAGCTCTCTGTACCCGGCTCGCCCCTCAAACACAGACACGCCCTGAGGTTCATCCCTGGCCCTCTGCTCTCCACAGCTGGTACTTTTCCTGGAGCAGCCTTCCTCGGAGCCGTGGCCGCATTCCTCCTTTCTCTGGCTGTGGCCGAAATCTTCTTGTCTCCAGTGCTTGCTTGCTTTTCCACAAGCTCCGGACTGACTTTCCCTCCGACCACTGCCCGTCGGTGTGGGACCACCCTGCTCTGGCCCCGAGGCCCACAGGGAACCAGCCCCTCATAGCCTCGCTCATTCTTGGGTGCTTATTTTCTCGGGTGTGGCTTTTTCATCTTCCCACCCACCCCGGTCATAAGTCAAAGTCCATTCTCAACTTCTCCTGCCTTCCCACACCCACCATTGGCCAAAGTCTACCCAAAGTCCTCTCTCAGGTGTATCCTGGCCACACTCTGATGGCTACTGTCACAGCCTGGCATCATTGGGTCTGCTTCCCGCTCCACGACCTTGACAACTCGTTCAGTCCATGCAAGCCCCTCCCCTTGTCTATTACGGGGCATGGCTAACAGTGCCTACCTGCCCCACATGGTGCCTGGCGCCCAGGGAGTAGACCGTTGGCCTCATTCTAGACCTGCCTCCCTCCGAAACAACAGCACTTTGAACCCCCCACCCTCCTCCCCTCCCGTCGCCAGACTGTTCTACATTCTCCACCTTCGAGGAGACTGCAAGTGCCACCTCCTTCATGAAGCCTTCCTCGTTGGCCAAACCTAGACCCAGCAGTTCCCTTTCCATACTGCCTTTAAATGCCTCATATACTTGTTAGCCAACCCTTCCTTCTGCCATTGCATTTGTGCACCCGCCTCCCCGGAAGTGTAAAAGCTCCTGAAGGCAGGGCTGCCTCACGGCTTCCGTTCTGTTCTCGGGACCCAGCCCCGAGCTTCGCTAATAGTAGGAGGCCCTCTCTAATAAGAGTCTGCGGAGTAAACGCCGAGGTGTGCGTGCCAGAGAGAGGCCGCGGCGGGGACTCGTACACAGGCTGTGGGAGAGGCGCACACGTGGGGAGCCCGTCAGCTCCGAACGCAGTGGAGTCGCATCGACACCAGTCCTCGATGACGTCGCCAGTCCCGGAGCACCACAGCGAGCTCATGGTGGCCTCCTGCAAGAGCTGCAAGAGAGGGCAGAGCGAAGTGAGTGTCGAGGGGCCGGGGCTGCGTCCCCAGAATCCAGCTCCGCGCATCAGAGCTCTGCTGGTCCCTGTACAGTAACTGCCAGCCATAGGCTGTGGAATCTCCTCACCATTTGTGATCTTAAATTCCTACCCCGGGACACTGTTCTTTGAAGCCTGGACCTCCCGGGACCTCAAGAGCTTGTCTTGTTTTAGCACATGGGTTGTCCCTGTGGTCGAGACCTGGGGAGCAAGTCCCACTCCGCCTGCCGTCTCCCTCTGCTCCATCCCAGCGTGCCACGCCTGGGCTCCGTCAGTGGTGACCCTTCACCAGGCGACCAGGGGCCTGCCTATGCCACCATCCCTCGGCCCGAGGCCTTAGCCCTCTCTCCGGGGCCTCCCTGCGCATCCTCCCCTGCCCCCTTCATCCGGCCCCAGTACGCCCTGTGCTTTCCTCCAGCCTGCCTTGGAGCTCTCTCACAGGTTTACCCATGAACTCTAGCCCTGCCGAGCAGTGTCATGTGACCTTGAGCAGATTACATACACTGGGCTTCCTCCATGGCAAAGGGGATGAAAATAGCACTTTCACAGACGTCGGTCACATATAAATAGTACACACTAGTCATCAGTGGATGCCAGTGATTGTTATTATCTTTGAATGGCAGGACTGGCTCTCGTATGGAGGCTTCTGAGTGCCACGGCGCCCAGAGCAGCTCCTCTCATACAGGGCTGCACGGCCGATGGCCCATTACACAAAAGCACCAAGGGTCACGCCAGACGGTGAGGGAGCAGTGCTCATGAGGGGCAGTTCCTGGGGAGGACGTGGATCCTGTGGGTGTGGAGCCCTCCGTGGGGCCCTGCTGCCTCAACCCCAGCCCGGGGTGCGGGGAGGGTGACACTGGCTGCAGGGCTGGCCGGGCCGGCCAAGGGCAGAACTTTCTCTCTGGGTCCGCTCAACAGCTACAGCCTCTGCTTCCCTAGGGTCCCCCCCATCTCTGTCCCTCTGTCACCATACCCACACATAACTGGCAAACGTGAGGGAGGAAACAGCTAGCCTGGAAAATTTGAGGCCAAAAAATTCAAGAGGAAGAAGGAAGAGGAGGAGGAAATAAGTAGAACAAAAAGACACCCCTACAAAAACTGTCGTGTCCAAGCCCAAGGCCAGCATCCCGTGTGCCAGCCTTTCAGAAAGTGACAGGCCGTTTGAGACCAGACAAATCGGAACAGCGTTCGTACCTCCTCCCATGGGGGCCTCTACGGAGCGGGGCCAGTTCCTCATTGTCACTGATTTGTGCCGAGCTTCAGAATGCACAAGGCCCTCCTAGGCGCTGACGCTTCGGTTTGAGCTCCGTGACAGACAGTTGTCATGATTTACAGCGGAGGACACTTAGTGTCAAAGGGATTCGGTGACTCGCTCAGGGCCGCAGGCTCTCGAGGCGGGCAGTGCCAGAGCCTGAGCCAGCGAGACCCACGGTGCACCCTGGGCTCTCTGAGTCGCCGCTGTGTCCCGCAGCGCCCGGCGGGAAGCCCCGTGCGCATAAATACTCACTTTACGCTCTGCCCAACTGAACCAAATTCAAATCAAAAGGTGTATTTTTTTAAAAAACTAGGGTAAATAAGAAGACCTGGGGCCCCGGATGGTGGAACAGATGTTAGAGAAAGACAAAAAACAATGAGGAAGCATCCCAGGTGTCTCGGTTCCATCGATGAGATGGGAGGGCTGCAGGTGCGTCTGGGGTGGGAGGGGCGAGTCTGGGTTTGCTGGGCGGGAGAGCCCCAGTTGGGTGTATCATCCGGACTCCTAAGTTCTAGACTGTGATCACAGATGGGACTGGAAGACGGCATTAGAAGGATCGAGTCCAAGAGGGGCACAACGAGGCCGAGAGAGGGCAGAAGATGGGCCCAAAGGTCTACCCCAGAGACACGCCGAGTGGGAGTGGCTGATGCCACGAGGCAGCATCCGTCACTTCCCCACTACCCCTGCTCTCCGGGGGAGAGCAGAATGAGAAGGAGAGGCAGAGAGGCGGAGAGAGTGGTGAAGACAGACACGCCTCAGGAAGGAGAGGGAGAAGGAATGTGCAGGTGGCCGACCTCTAGCTCAGACGGGAGACACCTCCCAACCCCTACCTGAGATCAGCACAGGAGACAGGGCAGGGCCGAGTTCGGCAAGCAGAACTTGGGGGTCTGCTGAAGACAAACCCCCTTCAGGGTCCTCACTGTGCTTGCAACGCCCCTGCAGGAAGCAGGGACTCCTCGCCCTCCTGTCCCACCCAGCTCGTCCCTACTCCCCAGCTTTGTGTGCCCGGTCCCGCAGATGCTTCTGGAAGTGAGCTCTGAGCCCATTGCTCGCAGGCTGGTGCCCAGGAGCTCCCGGGGTAGCAGCTGCGGTGGCAGCAGCCCCAGGTGCTCACAGGAGGCAGAGTGGGGCAGGGAGGGCTGGGCTGGGCATTCGATTAAAGCCACTGTCACTTTGGGTCTCCATGGCAACACAAGCCCCTCCTTCTCTTCATCCCTTAGCGCCCCTCCCGTGGTCTGTTCTCTCCCATTCCGCTTCTGTAGTCACTCCCATCCAATCGGAGAGGAACGTGTAGGCCAAGGGAACAATTTCTTCTTGTCCCTGTGGAAAGCCGCACTTTCAGACACTCCGTGACGGAAGTACGGCAGTATGGCAGAGGCAGACAGGTGAGAGAAACACATACACGCGTGAGCCCCCCTGCTGGGCCAGGCCCTATCTACGACACACATTGTCACCCACCAGGTGTCCCTCAAAAGAGGACAGAGAAAGCAATTATCACCCTACCTAGGTGGGCACACCTCTTGGGCAGGTAAGTGGCTCACTGCTGTGACGCTGCATGTCTCGTCCCCAAGGTCACCTTTGCTACTGTCTCTGAGGCCCCACACCCTGAGCTTTTTGTTGTCCCATTTTTGTCATCACCATTGCTGTGTCTGTTTTGACCCACTCTGCCGTTTCTGTCCTGGAGGAGGTCAGAGACGGGACACGAGTGAAGTCTCCGCCTTGGTCGCATTTCTCCCCCTCGCCCCTCTGGGTCCCCGTTTTTTCTCCTCGCCCCTTTGGCAAGGGGCCCAGGAGGAACAGAGGGGCAGCTGGGAGACAGTGTGACCCCGCCGCATACACACGGCTCTGCGTGGACGTGGCATTTCGTTCTGAGAGTCAGGTGGTGGGCGGGAAACCACCCCCTCCGGGCTCAGGCGGCCAGGTTGCTCATCCCTGCCCAACGTCCCTGCCCAACGTGCTCCTTCTGGTCTCGCTGCCACTGGGCCCAGGATCGGGGCCAGTCCCGGGGCAACCAGGGGAGGCGGAGCTGAGCCTCCCCCGACGACTGTCCCCGAGACTTCCTGGGCCCCAGATTTGGCGACTGCGAACACTGCACCCCCCTACCTACCTTCTTCCTCCCGGCCCCTGCTGCCCGAAGATCTAGGCAAAGGCTCCGATGGGACTCCCGAGTCATCGCCATGGGAGTTGTGAATGCACTGACTTGGGCTAGTGTGCAAATATGCAAATCTAAGCAAATTAGGTGCCTAGACCAGCTGAACAAAAAGCCTCACTAGCCACAGTCCGGCACGGGCTCAGCTGCACCCTGCCACCTCCTCAGGCCGCCCGCAACGCCCTCTGTGGCTGCTGTCGCCGCCTCCCTGAGCCAAGGGCCCCAGGCCTCTTACCCTCTGGGTCTGGTTGTTGGTCACCAGCTCATAGATGGGGGCCGCCCTGGTCACCTCCAGCAGCACCGGCTCGGCAGGCGTGTCGGGGCTGGAGGTCACGTGGCACAAGGGGCAGGACGAGGGGCACCGGCCCTTGCTCTGGCACTCCATGCGCACTCCAGCTGCCATGCGCTTGGTGCCGGACTCCGACAGGCTGGTGATGTATTCTGGGAACGTCAGCACCTTGGGGTCCCTCTCCCGCTCCTCCGACTCGTCGGAGGGGGAGTTGCCTGCCGAACAGGAAAGGAAGAGGATCGGTGAGGAGGGAGGAGGAAGAGCAAGGGCTGCGTGGCCTCGTGGCCCCTGAGCACTGGAGTCAACTCCTGGAGACAGCAGGAAAGGTCATGGAGGGGAAGAAGGTCATTCTGTCGTCCCACTGACTGGGGGGACCCTCCTCCCAGGAACCCTGAGGTGCTCCCCACGGGAGAGCAGGCTGTTTCCCTTCTGAGCATCATTGGCTCCACGGACCCTCTCGGGGACGCTCTGCAGTTTCCACACAGGCCTGTGACTGTGGTCAGCGAGGCCACCGTAACAGCAGGGATGGCCTGTGGCTCAGTGTCTGCATCCAGAGAATGGACAGTGCCCACCTCCAGCACTGTCCATGGAAAAAGGACATCGGATTGCAGAGTGCATCACATTGGCCAGGCCAGCATGTGTCGAACACTCACCCTCACAGTTTTTGTCGCTGTCGGTAGGAGTTATTGAGCCTGTGTGTACCAGGAACGTGACACTCAAGACCTGCTCTGGCCCTCACACCAGCTCTCCGCATGGAGCTCTACCCTTGCACCCACTTCAGAGAGGAGAAAACGGGGGCCCGGGGCCCCAGGATCACACAGCTAGTCTATGGCGAGGTCTGAGATCTGAATCCAGTCTCGTCGGATTCCAAAGCCTTCACGCCACAGGACGTCTCCGCTTCATTATTAATCAACGTGCTAAAGATGGGGAAGGAAGGTTGGCTCTTTCAAAAAGCTCTGAACTCTAAAGCCCGAAAGATGGGTCCTTATCACCCCGACTGATAAGTAAAGGGGAGGTGGGGGCAGGCAGGGTCTTGGTTTATGTTCTGGTGACAAACAATGGAAATGCCAGAAAATAGCATTTTCCCCGTATTGCAGAAAGCAGTGCTTGGTATTTCTCTCCCAAGCCCTCAAGGCTTTTCCCTTAACTCATTCATTCTGCAGGAAGAAGGAAGTAGAGTCTGCTGGCAAATACCCCGGTTCTGGAGAGCTCCCTGGCCCCTGGCGTCCCAAACACGGAACAAGTGCAGGCGGGCCCCGGGGGTGTTGCTGGGAACAACGGGCAGCAAGACAGCAATGCTTATGCTTGATGGGCCGAATCCTGGGGGGAACTAGTTGGAAGGTTCCAGAAGGCGATTGCGAGACACGACTCACTGACTTCCCCGCGGAGTTCTCTCTTACGGAGTCCAGGAAGCGCTCTGCGCTCCCCCTCTTGCTTGCTGTGCAGTACGTATCCCAGGAGGCCATTGGGCACTGCGGTCTCCCGGAGGCGCATCCCCGTTACGCGCGTGACGCCTCTGCCCCCCTCACCGACCCCCTCCGCGGCCGCATGCCCGGGACCCCTTCTGCACGCCGAGGCAAAGGGCTCACTCAGTGACTGCAGATGCGGGAGGCAATGTATTTCACATTTGCCGCTGGTTTAATGACGGATGCAGAGTTGAGCTCAAGCCCTGCCCAGGTTATCAGAGAACGACAAACACGCACACACCAAAACCCAGGATGATGTTACCAGGTAGGAGGCCAGGGGCCCACGCCAGCTGGCCGGGAAGTCACTCCAAGCCACGTGTGAACCGACTGACAGGCTTATGCAATGCATGGCCGGAAGTGTTTGTACAGAGGCCTCGTTCTGGCAGAACTGTGCTCACCCAGCGCCCAGCCAGGCTACCTGGACTGGGCAGGATAAAGGGGGGTGGGGGCAGGGGAGGTGGGGTCTTTGAATTCTTGATGTTATTTCTAGAAAAACAGGCCTTCACTCATTGGGAAAGTGAATGAAATTTTAAAAGAACAGTAAAGATATAGTGCTTCTTTTCAAGATAAGAGTGTTACAGCTCTGCCTTGCATGCCCTCCCAGACAGCCTGAGGGCCTCCTGGTTGGCCGCAGGCCCCTTGGCATCACTTGCACTTCAAGATAATCCACAGCCCCTCCTACTGGAGAACGTCTGCAGCCAAGAGGCGGGGAGAAGGCTTCCACGAAATGACCACTAGATGGCGACAGCGAGTCTAAAGTGACTCGCTGGGGACGAAACGTGCCATAGATTCTGTCACCGCCTCGGCATCACAGAACATGAAGTTATGGAAAAGTAACACAGCTACTTAAAAAGGAGTTGAACTGGCACAGTTTTTCTCCATCAATTAATAAAAAACTAATGAGTAAAGCAATCCTATCCAACTTACCCTAAGGAGAAAAATATAAAGTGAGAGACACGATACAGGGAAAACAAAACTCATAAGAGAAAATTAAAAAAATCCTTGAATCCTTCACATTTGAGTAAAATTTGCTTTGGGGCGGGGTTAATAAGATGCCAAGAAATTCCTTTCCTCTCACCTTTAATCCTCAAATACCCAGGAACGCCCCTCACCCCCTCCACCCGCGTCCATCCAGAGAACCCCCTGCCCGTTCACACTGCTCAGCATGTTCGGGCCTGACGGCCCAGCGCGGCCACTAGAGGGCACTGCGACCCCACGGAGTGGGAGCTGGGTGCCCGCCTCTGCCCTCCAGCCATCCATCATTAAGGCTTTAATTATAGTGAACATTTGTGGGGCTGCTCCCCTTGCTTCTTCTGTCTTCTGGCTCTCCCAATTAAAATCAAGGTGCCAACCTGAAACCTATATAGTTTTATTAACCAGTGCCACCCCAATATATTCAATCATTTTTTTTTAAATCAAGGCGTTGCAACACCTCACCCCCACCCCCACCCCCACTCAATATCCTTCAGTCCTGCACAGGGGCCAGGTTAGGGAAAGAGAGACGAGGCAAGGGGGGTGCAGAAGAAGATGGTGGGAAGCCACCCTACTCCTATTTTAGTTCAGAACCACATCTTCCTTCTCCTGAAAATCCGGCCCAGGTAAAATGGGCCCCACTGGGGCCCAAGACTACCCGCCCCTCTGGTCCCCCCATCACACAGGAAGCAGCTTTCTGAAGAGGAGGCAGATTTCCACAGCAGTGATGAGCCCTGAGCTCCCGAAAGGCTCCGGCAAAGAATAGAGATATGTGTGTGTGTGTGTGTGTGTGTGTGTGAGCCATTTCTCAAGGAGGAAATAAATTTCCACGAGAGGTTAAACGTACGCTTGGGAAACACCCCTCTGGGTGAAGGAGTCTGGTGGTGAAAGCCCGGTCACCCCCCTTGCCCGGAGAGCACCTACAACCACGTCCGTGCAGGTGAGAGAGCAGTTCGGATCCTGAGAGCTGCAGGAGGGCCCCATCTTCCACACTCACCTTCAGCCCCCCCTCGCGCTGGAGCGGGCAGCAGGGAGGTCTGTGTGGACGGGCCAGGGAGGCGGCTCCCGCTGCTTCCTGCAGACTTAGTGCCCCCCAAACCCCCCAACCCCCCCCATCCATGGCTGCTTCTCCCCACCTCTCCCCTCTGGTAGATCCTGGGTAGAAATACTCCAGTAATTTGAGACACCACACCGTCTCTTAATAAGATGAACATTCTATTTTGACAAGTACACAGTCTCTGGACATAAGAAATAAGCTACAGTTAAGGCTTTGAAAGACTATACTGGCACCGGTGCCCTGTGACGGAGACGGCCTGGGTGTGGCCTCCTCCCCCCACTTTGCTGCAACCCCCCCCTCCCAGTGCTGCTGCTGGGGGAGGCTCTGGAGGCCAGCTGCGGATGGCACTCGGGTTTCCTACAAGTGGAGGGACAGCCAACCTGACATGTAGTTAGCAACCCCTACACTGCAAAGCATTTGCAAATACAGTTTGCTATAAATAAATGCCACTTGCTGGAGGCTAAATCTGTACCCTACAGCACAAAGTGGGTGAACTGCCCCCGCCGTGGAATATCAGGTGTGAGAACATTGGCCTTCTCGGTGATCAAGAGCCCATCGGGGCCATGACCGTGGCCTCGGGCATGTGCAGAGCCACCCACCTAGACCTGGGAGCCCGTGAGGATGATGACAGTGGCCGAGCCATCCTCTGCTCCTGGGGACGGACAGGTCACGAAGGGGACTTCGTGGTCATGAAGTCCATCAGTACAGTTCCTGTAGGATTCTGGGGCTGCTTTAAATGCCTCTCTCTCCAGAGTTGGTGCCCAAGGCCACGTGATGCTAATGACACCACGGTGAGAGTGACAGGTCCTTCATTAGACAGCAAAGAAATCAGGTTTGACATGGGGCAAGCAAGACTTGGCCACACTGAGCTGGACACCCACCGACAGCCCCACTCCCGGTACCTCCCCTGCCCCCACCCACCCCAGCCTGCTCTTTACGCTCCACACTGGATGTCCTCAGTGACCTGGGGTCACAATTATGTCCACGCACCCAGGCTCAGTCCAGTCTCTTGGGGCATTTAACCGTGTATCTGGGCAGGGAAGGCCAGGGACTCTGAGTGGACTAAATGTGAACTCCTGGACGGGCTAGGGGGCACACTCTCGGAACAAAGTGCAATAGGGTGGAGTAGTGACCAGAGGGGAAGGGACAGGCCACAGACTGGCTGCTTCTCTCCACCTCTGTGGGGGCAGGCGAGTGCCCCGGGGTCAGGAGCTCCGTCTCCTTCGTCTTTGAAGCTGTGCCCTGAGTTTCGGGGTATAAACCCATATCCACAACCACCAGCTGTCTCTACCATCTACCTATTACCTATTGTTATCCATCTACTTATCTGTGTTTCTCTGCGTATATGCTATCTCTCTCTCTACACACACACACACACACACACACACACGTCAGAGGAGAACGTGGGAGTGGATGTAGTAAGTCATGATAAGGGATTCCAATGTTTTACTCAAACAGAATAAAACCAAAGCATTTGTGAACAGTCCCTAGCCCCGCCCCAAAGCTTCCAGCACTCAAGGAGAAGGGACAAAGCATTACATGCGGGTAATGTACAAAGCTGCAAAGGTACAAAGCCTGCTCCTCACCTCCAGCCGGGATTTCGCCCTCAAGTGTAATAATACCTTAGCGTGCTTGCGTGGAAGTCCACTCGAACATCAGCCCAATGGCACCTTGAACTCCGCATGCCCGGGACGGCAGCCCTCACTCCCTCCACCTGCATGCCCCCGAGCCCGCCCACTCTGGCAGAGCCCAGCTCAGCAGAGGGCACTGGCTTCCCAGCTGCCCGAGGCAGGAACCCCGGCTCCCTTGTTGGTTCTGCCCTGCTCTCCCCGTGGATCACCCAGGCTCCTTAAGTCCACATTCTTCACTGGACCCTCCGACCGTCCACCTCTCTGCTCCCCCACTGCGGCCCCAGAGCCCTGCGGTCTAAACTGGGAGGTCGCAGTCAGACCGCTGGCTTGACTTCTGGCCTGGTCACTTGCTAACTATGTGACTTAAGGTGAGTTTCTGAAGCTTTCTGGGCCGGGGCTCTCTCACACACGATGGTAACTGAGCTGACTCAGTAAGGCCGTGGTAAACATGAACTGTCACCATCCATGGAGAGAGGCCAGCAGTGCTGGGGACACAGTGAGCATTCTCCAAATGTAACTACTGTCATAATGCCTGTCTGCTCCCCTGCCCTGTCCACCAGCGGCCCCATCGAGTGGTGGGCTCCCGGAGGGGAGAAATTACGTCTTGTTCTTCAGTACAGTATCCCACAATGCCTAATGTGTAATGTAACTAATGCATTTGACAATCCATTGAACACATATTTACTGAGTGCCTACAAGTGTTTGTTGAATTAATAAATCACTCAGCGACTTGTGCACAAAGTGGCAGCTGTCTGTGCCTCCAGGTGCTAACTGGATAGGCTGGGATGAACTTCACTTCTTGCCTTACTGTCCTGGATCCTTTGGAGATGTCCCACTTTTCTTCTGAGAAGAGGGTCACCAGTCCAGAGTGAGTTCCACTACCTTCCGGCGCAAACGGCAATTGGTCAGAGATACTCTAGTTGCAAAGACTGAAGGAAATACCGCCAAAGCACGTTTTGCAAATTTTGTGAAGCAGACAGTTGCGTCTGCAAGTTCATTCACGAGCACTGGGTAATTGACGGCCTTGGGACTCAAGGGTTTAAGCATAAGAAGCGCAGTAGCTGATGCTGGTGCTGGAGAGCAGGCAGCGGTTCGCTTGTGGCTAGAAAATGTGGAACGGCTGCAGCCCCTGATGTCACAAAGTGACAAAGGACATGTCACTGTGAGGCCATGGAGACCAAACAGGAGCTGAGGCGGCAGGAGCTTCGCTGTAGTGGGGACAGCAGGGGTCCCACGTCACCAGCAAAAAAGGCTTCAGTTGTGACAGCAAGAGAGAGAAAGGCCTTCTGAAACCAAGGACGGATGGGAGGAGGCAACATGGACATTCTGCCAGGTCTTGGCTTGCACGTGAAGATCCACACACGTGTCCAGCCACCCATGCCTCCCTCCCCCTTGGCTCAGAGGAGGCACATCTCTCTTTTGGGATTAAATACTGCAAAGCCATTGGCTCACAACTGTTCGGCATGTTCGGAAAAAGTCCCAACTCCAAAGAGTTTATATTCTTGTCTTTTCCTAAAATCAAATCCAAATTTTACAAAAAATCTGTTGTCAGGATGTATCCTTTATTTTCTGTTCTAAAATTAAGGCTAGTGCACGCTTGAGATGTAGTGCTTTGGTATTTCTTCGGGAAGTTTCTGGAAATGGCAGATGGTCTTTGCCATGAGTGTGAGCCACGTCTTTGGGTGTGGTGAGGGCCGGTATGATAATTATCAGCCGTCGGCACCCACCAGGCACCTCAGCAACCCTCCATTAACTGGGAGGCTGGAGAAATGGTGTCTTCTGGAAAATTGGATTTTTGTTTAATTGCTACTTAGCCAGAAAATGCCTACGTTTCCTCTGATCGTTGTTGACATTTTTCTTCTCTAAAAACTCAGCTTTCTGGTTTACGGCCTGCCTCCTGAGGCAATGCCCACGAAGCAGGATTAAACCTGTCCCCAGGTGCCTGCAGGTGACAATTTTCTCCATCAATTACGACTATGCAGATTTGGAAGCTGTGGGAGATGGGAATAAAATGGCATCTACAGCCCAAACGACTTTTTAAAAACTGATCAATAACCTAAGGTCCCGTTTTCTTAGGATCGCCTCTTCTCAAACAAACGGTGGTCTGGCCCTGGTCCCCGGCTAATTAGGGTTACGTTAGGTTGAAGTTCTGGGGTAAGCACGATGCTTTGTCTTTGCCCGGAGTCGTCAGTCAGCCTTGGCGTGGGGATAGTTAATTTAACGACTACACTAGCCAACACCTCTATCAGCTTCTTGGTGGCAATCGGGACTCTATTTGGGGTGAGAGGTTAAGTCCAAGCAATAGCAGGATGGCAGCCTCTCCCCAGGGATCAAGAACACAGAGGCTGCCTTTGCTGACCTGTGACCCCCTTTCCGATCTTAACCTCGGTGGGGAGAAGAGACAGGACAGCCCAGCCATGAGACCCCCGATTGGAGACCCAGCTTCCCACAGCCCGTGTGTTTCAAGAACAAAAAGACAACCAAACTCACACACAAAAAACCCATAATCCAGGAATAACCGGAAGTCAGGGTTAGGGTCAGGGTCAGGGTCAGGGTTAGACTTTAAAGTGAACCCTCATCTGCTAGACGGTCTGTCCCTGGAGGGCAAGAGGCTGCCCGAGGTCCTGGCGGACTGGAGCGGCTCTCACCCAAACGGCCCGCACTCGGTGCGGGTTCAATGAATACCCAGGGGTGGAAAGAAGCAAAGGGCTTTTAGCTCTTCCTAGTCTCTGCTTGCAACTCCTCAGGCGACAATCCGAAGCCTCCCGAGGGCCCGCGTCCAGGCCAGGCTAGGGCAGCTGAGCTGGCTCAGAGGAGCTGGCAGGAGGCGCTTACTAAGCACACATGTGGGGGGAGGGGTGTGGTGGACATCATACCACTGCCCAGCCCCCCACGCACCCCAGCGGGGTTTGCCTTTCCTCCCTCCCAAGGTCAGGCCCGGCACAGATAATGCCCCCTTTTTTATTACAAAATCATAAGCACATAATTCTGTAATATAACAATGTCACACTCAAGCACACCATATGACATTTTAGGTGGAATGTTCAAATGAAAACTGTAAATTATGACACCCATGTGATTACCCGACCGACTGCACTCAAGCAGGCCTCACTTCTGCCCGACCCTGTCCTCGAGTGAGCCCTCTGCGCCTGTCATTGCTAGGGCAGTGTCAGCGGCCCTTCGGGGCCTTGACCGGAGCAGCATCGACCACACGCGTGCCAGACCGAGTCCAGCTTCCTGTCCTGTCCGTCCCACTCACTCCCGCGGTGGGGTCTCGCTTGTCCTGTTCCCGGCACATGGGCTCTGCGGCCACTCCCTCGGTCTCCGGGAGCGTTGCACACGGTGGTGGCACACACTCCCTAACACCGCCCTTCGGGACGCGTACCCGACGCCCACGTTTCGCTTGCCTTTGATGGTCCCATTCCCTTGTTCATCAAATGCCTTCCACGCGGCTCTGGAGGGTCATGAAGGTTTTCATTCTTGTCCAGTCCCTCCCTCTCGGTGTCCTAGAGCTACTGTGACACACAGCCAACTGGGTGACTTACAACAGAGACACATGGCTCCAGCCTGCAGGCGCAAAGCCTACAGTTGAGGTGCTGGCAGGGCCACAGCCCCCAGGAAGGCCCGGGGGAGAACCTTCCCTGCCTGTCCCGGCCTCTACTGGTGCCAGCTCCGCAGCCCTCCCCGGCTGGTAGCTCCATCACCCTGGTCATGGCCTCAGCTGTCACGAGCACTGTTCTGTGTGTGTCTGTGTCCTAATCTCCCTCCTTTTTCTCTTATGAAGACGCCAGGCACTGGGTCTAGGGCTCACCGTAATCCAGCGTGACCTCATGTTGACTTAATCACCTCTGCAAAGACCCTGTTTCCAAAAAGGGTCACCTTCTGAGGTTCCGGGTGGGCGTGAATTTTGAGGAAACATTCATCCCACTGCAGCGCCCACGGCCTTTAACATCGCGACAAAGACTGGTGAGCCCTCCCTGGCCCCTGGGCCCCCAGCCCCGGCCCCCAGCCCTCAGCACCAGCGTCTGGGGGCTGTGGCTGGTGCCCAGGACTTCCTGCCAGGCCCCGAGGGCAACAGGAGAGGTTTCTGCTCCACCAGCCTGGCAAGGCCCCGAAGCGGTTGTGGGCCACTTCTGGTCGACACCGGAATAAACCCGACACGGAGTTTCAGAGCCGCAGCCCCCGAGGGGCAGGGCTGCTGGGTTACCCTGCTGACGTGCACAGATAGGGCGGCGAGGAGAGAGGGAGGGGCGGAGAGGGAGCTGACAAGGAGGAACACCCTCAGGATCCACTATTTTCAGGTCTCCATCGGCAGCCAGACCACAGGGAGGAGTGGGCGCCACGCTCGGCGGGCGGCCAGAAAGAGCGCCCCCCGAACTTGTCTGGGAGTGAGGGCTTTGTCTTCTCTGGTCCTGGTTTTCGTGTCTCAGAGGCTGAGCTGGGATGCCGGTGGGAGCCCCCAGACCTCTGGGGGGCAGGCGCTTCCCTGCCTTTTTCATCCTCCACCAGAGGGAGCCTGGGGCACTCAAGGGGGTCGCCCAGGAAAAGCAGAGGGACGAAACTGTGTAGAAACACAGAGGGTGCAGATAACAGGGGGCTCCCAGCGCATGTCAGCCTCTGCTGATGTAAAAGGCTCCCCTTGGGGGGTCTCTCTGAGCCCCGCTCTGCCTCCTGCCAGATGCTCTGGCCCCTGCCAGATGAACGAGGCTTCTTCCCTGTGGGTACCCTGCAGCATCATTTCTCGGCTAGGGGGCGCCCGTGAGTCCCTTCAGCTTTGCCAGAACCACCAGGCTCCTGCCCCCTTACTCCTAGGACTCCACCTCCTCCCCTACAGGCCCCAGCTCCTGCCTAGTCACCTCCCTTCTCTTTCCGGCTTCAAACCTGGAGAAGAGAAATGCCAGAGAATGCCAGGGAATAGTCCAGCAAAGTCCAGAGAGATGCCTGAAATGGGTAAACACGGCCACTCCTCGCTTTGGGTTCTCGTTACAAAACCTGCGTGCACACCGTGTGTATGGAGCGTGAGTGTGAGTGTGTGGGGAGGGGGTGCGCTCACCTGAGTGACCAGCAGGTGGCAGTCTCTTGGGGCTTCTGTGGCTCCACAGCCGGAGATTCAATGCCTTGCTGAACTGCTGCAAAGGCTGGCTTATAAATATTTTAATCTAGAAATTTTTAATAAAAATATTATTCAATAATAATACCGCTCCAACCAGCAAGGGAACGTTGTAACGTCTCCATTCGCCTCGATACTCATCTAGCTTCTGTCTTTCAAATGAATTCGGACGGTGAATCTTTTTGCTGCCCTGACCAATTTCTTCTGCAAATTAACTACATATGACAGGACTTAAAGTCTCCTACCACTTAGTTTTGCCTCACTGAGATTTATGCCACTTCCCTGCCCGGCGGAGCCACCGACTCGAGTAGACTGTGGCTCCTGGTGGCAATTTTGGATTCCGCACGAGTCCCTCGTCCCTTGGTCCTCGTCTCGAGTTTAAACTGCACCGAGGGGACTGGGTTCTTGTCACCTTCGGTGACCTGTACACATCCTCTGTTCTCAGACACTCTGGTGTCTGCAGCTGCCTGCAGCTGCAGGAAATCTGCATGAAACTCTAGTTACGAGAGCTACGTACAAGTCACGCTGGTTCGTGAGGAGACTCCGGGGTTTGGCCTGGTGGCCACACCGTTTGTAAGGGGTGGACAGAGCTGGGTGTTGGGACAGCAGAGGTGACCAGCCACCAGGTCCAATCTTCAATTGGATGGAGAGAAAACTGCGACGGAAGAGATGGAGAGAAACAGAGCCAGGCCAGGCTGCACGCCCTGAGCTGTGCAGGCCTGGGCGACCCACGCGTGGAGAGATTTGGACAAAAGGGACGGTAGACAGGAGGCCAGGGCACATAAAGACAGTGTCACAGGGACAGCGCTCAAGGAGCTGGGATGGAGACAAGGAGATTTGGAAGCAGGTCGAGCACCTGCTCCAAACGACCTGAAGGGTGTCATGCAGAAGCAAGACTGCGTGAATTCTGCATGTCTCAGAGCGTGGGGTTAAGATCCAGGGGGGCAAATGAAAAGGGGACCACGAATTTTCCTTGAGCACCTACTGTGTGTCAGGTGCAGTACTCAGAACAGCCATTCACAGGCAGATACAGAAGCAGCTCATTTCCCAGTCAGCGTGCATGGTCGGGGTGTGGACAGAGAAGCAGATGGCGCTACGACAAGGTGGTATTGGAGGCATGGGGGAGAGGCTTCAGGCACAATCAGGAGCAGCTCTGAGACCTACTCTGGAGGACACAAGGGGGCTAAAAGAACACTCTTGATTCCTGCAGGGACAATTTCTGTGGTGACACAGCTGGGACAGAATGGGGCGGGCTGGCTGGGCAATGGCGAGCTGTGGGCCAGCACTTGCTCTTGTGGACCCCAGACGACCCCTAAGCACTGGTGTCACAGCGGGGTGACGATTCAGAAGGGCGGGTCCTGGTCCCTTTCAACAGCCACACATTCAACTTCCGCTGTTCTGTGGCCCTGTCTGCTCCGTGTCCCCTAGATCGGGGAAGGAGCAGGTGCCCACATTCCATCAGGCCCATGGAGTGATTCTGACTCGGAGAGTCTCCCACGGACGTGTTGGGATTCACCACCTTACCCAAGAGTCATTTACTTTATAAATATCGTCAGGACACCTTTTAAAAATTCTACGAGTAACCCCAATATGTAAAAGAGATAAAAGCAGGCAATGGACTCCTCGGGCACTTAACATCATTACTGTCTGGCAAAAAAACAAACAGCGCCACTATTTACAAAGCCACTAGAACATCTGCTCAGAGCCGCAGGGGACGAGCAGCCTAGTCGGAAACTCCTGGGTTTGACTCTGATGACACTGGCCTCAACTTGCCCAGACGTCACCTCGAGTACTCCCCAGCCATGGGGCCACCTGCTGGCCCTGAGAAGGTGCTGGCACAAGTAGCAGGGACTGTCACTGGACCTTTGCAGTTGCTGTGCCTTCTGGATTTGCCTGGACAAATGCTCAGTGTGGTCCGTCCTACTTTAGGGGGCAATAATGAAAGTCAGAAAACTTTTATTCCCATGACTATGAACTGATCTACTCAATCATGGAAGTTTGTCTCATAAAGAAATGACTTTGAGAAAAATTTCAGATATCCCACGCAGCGGTATTTTCACTGATATATCTCCTAGGGCAAGGGATATAAAGGGAAGATTAAACTAATGGGACTACATCAAATTAAAAAAGCTTCTGTGCGGCTAAAGAAAACATCAGCAAAATGAAAAAAGGAACCAATGGTATGGGAAAACATATTCACCAATGATATCTCGGACAAGGGTTTGATCTCTAAAATATATAAAGGACTCATACAACTCCACACCGGGAAAATAATCCAATTAAAAATGGGCAAGGCCCTGAACGGACACTTCTCCAAGGAGGACATACAGAGGGCCCATAGACATATGAAAGGATGTTCAACAGCACCAGCCATCAGAGATGCAAATTAAAACACAATGAGACACCACTTCACACCGGTCACAATGGCCATCATAAACATCAACAAACAACAAGTGCTGGCCAGGTTGTGGAGAAAAGGGCACCCTAGTGCACTGTTGGTGGGAATGCAGACTGGTGCAGCCGCTGTAGAAAACAGCATGGAATTTCCTCAGGCTGCCTTTTGATTCAGTGATCCCACTGCTGGGATCTCTAGGAACCCTAAAACACCCATTCAAAAAACCTCTGCACCCCTATATTCATCACAGCGTTATTTACAATAGCCAAGCGCTGGAAGCAGCCTAAGTGCCCATCAGTAAGTGAATGGATCAAAAAACTGGTCCATGTACACAATGGAATACTACACAGCAGAAAAAAAGAAGGAACTCCTATCCTTTGCGATAGCAAGGATGGAATTAGGGAGCATTATGCTAAGTGAAATAAGCCAGGCGGCAAAGGACAAATACCATATGAGTGGAACCTAATAAACAAAACAAGCAAGCAAGTAAAAAAGAACAAGAGACATGGAAATAAGGAACACACTGACAATGATGGGGGGGAGGGGGATAACAGGAAAATAAGGGAAGGTCTAATCAAGGAACATGGACAAAAGACTCACAGGCATGGACAACAGGATGGGGACTGACGGGGGGAATGGGGTGGGTGGGGCAGGGGAGAGCAATGGGGAAAAATTGGGACAACTGTAATTGAAAACAATAAAATTAAAAGATTAAGAAAAACAGAAGCTACTATTTTTTTTTTTTTAAAAAGGACTTTGTGGAGAAGAGAAGGTGGCAGTGCCCATGCAGACAGCCCCACCCGGGCAGACAGCAAAGAGGGGGCAGATGTGGAGGCCGATCCAGTGCTCTCCCCCAGACAATGATGATAAAGGTGTGGATGGACTAAGAGACTTCATTCTTGGCTTGTCTTCTTCAAACGCCACAAAGAAAACTTGATCGCTATGTCCGGTCAAGATGGCGCTGTGATTTCATGTGACTTCCCTCCATCATGACAGTAGATACTAAACTAATCACAGGGTTAAAATGGCATACCTGTGTGGTTCCTGCCCAGGCCCCTGCCCAGGCTCCTGCCCAGGCTCCTGCCCAGGCCCCAGCCCAGGCCCCTGCCCAGGGAGGAGGCTGTTATTCATGCAGCAAGGTCCTATTGGCAGGTACGATAACCAAGAAAGATGGCCTTCTTGACCCTTTGTCCGTCAAAGACCCTGATGCCAAGGTCTCCTTCAATGCCTCCCTCATGCACACACACAGTTTGTGTTTCCAATGAAGGAACCACAGAACGATGGTTGATGGGGAACAAACAGCCAGCCAGTCAGACAAACAGACAGACAGGACCGATCGTGCTCTGCCCCCGAGCCAGCAGAGGCCCCAGGACCAAGGGTGTGTGAGGACGTGGTCTATGCAGAGGCGGTTGGACCAAGTGGAAGCAGACACCTGGTCCTGGAAACGAAGCGGGAGGCTGGAGAGGGTGCAGCAGCCCCGCCTGGTTTCTGAGTGAGCAGCTGAGACAGGCTGTGAGCACATCACACCCCGGGCCGCCACTCGGCAAAGACCCATCCTCACCCAGAAACCCTCGTCTTGTGATGGGGGGCAGCCAGGCCTGGGTTCCAACTCAGAGCTTTGAGACATATTGTAAGACACTTAACCTCTTTGGACTAAAGTTTCCTTATCTGTAAAGTGGGCTGATAACAACTTTTATCTCACAGGACTGTTCTGAGCAGTAAGTGGGATGCTACCTGTGGAGCCCTCAGCAGGGCAACTGGGGTATTAGCTCAGCAGCAGCCACTGTTGACCACTGCATCCTGATTACCCAGCCTAGTCCCGCTGCTCAGCAGGTGCCAAGGCTGCATGAGGATGAAAAATAAATGCATAATGAATGAAAGCAGGCGATGCTCCAAATGAAGCAAGACTCTGCTCAGGCCGGAGACAGGATGAGAACACTCAGCAGTAAGGAGTAAACGTGCAGGCTCAGATCTGCAGGAACTTGGCCCGCCAAGGCTGATGGAGGGTCCGCTCCTCCACGGGAAAGGGATCAGAAGCCCCCCACTTTGTAGGGAAATGCATCTAGGACTGAGGAAGGACTCCACCCCTGACCCCCCGCCCCTCCCACCACAAGGCCAAGAAGGCCGGGACTGAGGCCAGACCTCGACAGCACCCAGCTGCCAGCCCAAGACAGCAGCCGGGAGCCAAGCCAGGCTGGGGCCGACCCATGGCCCACAATCCGGGTGGCTCTGAGGGACGGAAAAACAGGAGGAAACAATGGTGTGAAATTCACAGGTGCAATAGTTTGTGACGACACACTTCCACGCACAACTTTAAAGCGCACCGTCCATCGAAAGATGTGGCCGGCTGGCCTCATGGTGGCCTCTCAGCCATCCTGGTTGTTTGTCAGCATGCTTGTTAAGAATGTCACGGTCCCTGTGGTCCCAAGGGATCCTCAGTGCTGGCAACCAATCTGTCTGGGAGCCGGATGGTCCTTCAGTTAGGGTAGGGGGGAGCATGGGTAGGAAAGGTGCTCTGAACACACTGGGCTCTACTTCAAGTACAAGTTCGACACTAGTGGAACCAGACGACGTTTTGATCCCCCAGGTCAACCTTTCTGGTTACAAAATATTTCTCCCCCAAGTGCTCCACTTTGTGGATGGTGCTTGCATGTGTGGGTGGCACCTACATGGCAGCATTTAAGGGCCACCATTCCTTGTCCTAAATATTTATATATCATACCTAGGTGTCAGTGCTAGGATTTCTGGGTTCTTGCTTATTTCACAAAAAGAGAAAAAAGCAAATGGTTACTAGATACCAACAAGATCCCCGTGGTATCGTTCCTGCATCAGCCTGGAGTCAGAAACCCACAGAGAAGCACAGGAAATAAGTCCCTTCAGGTGTAGTGCATCATGAATTCTGCTTGAAAGCTTGGATTAGGGGATCTTGTAGTTACCCATCATTCCCCCGGTAACAAGGCTACTGGAGGGGAATAATCC
>PVIA01006763.1:0-92447 GCA_004024845.1 Tonatia bakeri
CTTCCTAAACGTTCTCATGCTTTACCAGGAAACTGACAACGGAACATATAGTTAAATGAAGAATTCTATTTACCAGTAACTGCTGCTAGTTTCTATTGAATATCTTTACTGTACCATTTGTGATCACTTTTTATAATGGGTTTTGTCAAATACTTATATTTTAATAAATAATCTATGGTGTCAACTGTTGATTTGTGATAAAGGGGTAGTTCCATTCAGTTAAGCTGGAATTCTACTTTAAATTATTGTGGACTCAATAATAAAACTTGTAAAATATTTTTCTTCATATTTAGAAGTATGACTGGTTTAAATTAGTGTTTTCCAAACTTTACTTAGCAACAAACCTATGAAATACTTCATTTAAAAGGTGTTTGCTTATGAAATGATTTTGGAAAACTCTACATAAAATTTTGCAATCTACATCAATATATTTAAGGTTATTAAAGTTTCCATAAAATCATGAAATAAAGAAATATATTCAATTTTCTTCAACTGAGAACATATTGTTATTATTTGAACATGATATTCCTTTTCTGAACAACTATCAAGAAATTGCTTCATCTTACTCAGAACACATTTGGGAAAATACTGACCTAAAGAAGTAATTGTGGGTATTATTCTAGTACTTAAAATATACATTTAAGTATCTTTCCACCTTAATATTTTTTAAAAGATTTTATTTGTTTTTAGACAGAGGGGAAGGGAGGGAGAGAGAGGGGAACAGAAACAATGTGTGGTTGCCTCTCATGAACTCCCATCTAGGGACCTGGCCCCACAACCCAGCATGTACCCTGACTGGGAATCAAACCAGCGACCCTTTGGTTCACAGGCTAGTGCTCAATCCACTGAGCCACACCAGCCAGGGCTCCACCTTAATATTTAACATTGTCTTTAATTTATGATTTTTTCCTTATTTTTTTTTCCATGCTGAACTATTTTATGGTTTGGCTTACCTATGCCCTTTAAAAGAAATTTCCTAGTAAGAGAATAAATTTTTATAGAGGAAACTAGCATATAATGTAGCACAAATGGGATAAAATTAATAATAAAAGCATAGCTTAGGCAGAATAACCCACTTTATCTTGAAAAGGTTCATATATTTAGAATGAGTAATGATAATAATTTCAATAACTATTGCAGATATTTAAATATTATTAAGCTTTAACTTGAAACTCACTTGTGTATACATTTTAATATTTAACTACCACAATAAATATATAAGATAGTGATCATTGACCTTGTCTTAAGAGAAGAAATTGATGTCTACAGAGGGCAGCCAACTTTCCCAAAGTGAAAGCTTATGCCATAAGCACTGAAACAGAGTATAGTCATCTTGTCCAACTTGCTCTTACTATATCACAGTATTTAAATCTACAATATTTCATTCTTTATATTACCTTAAGAAGAAAGTACATCAGGGAAAGCAAGCACTGTGTTTTCTACAAACTCTTTCCTCTTACTGGTCACAAAAATACTATTTTCCAAGCTCCACTTGCAGTGAGGTTGGGAGCAAATTGATTGAGCCTGAAAAACAGAAGGCATTAGAAAGCTGTGTAAAAATCTTTTAGACTGAATCTTCAGAATAGTCTGCATATTTCTCCAGTCCTTTTTGTCCTTTACCATGCAGGTACTCTATTTAAGATGAAAATGTGTGTCCATATTGGAAAAGGGCCTGAATCCTTCAGTCACTATTCGTGGGGGAGGCCAAAGGAAATGGTCCAAAATTCATGTGACAGTGATTTTAATGGAAAATAACTTTCATTATGTTAAACCACTGATATTTGAGAGTTGCTGGATAGAGCAATTAGTGATAAATTTCTTGAAAATATTAGATCTATCTATTCTTTAAATTATGGCCCTCCTTCATCTTTTGCTTTTCCTGATATTGAAGATTAAATACCTAGTTTTTAAATGTATTGAAGACAATTTGAAAATTAGATTAATTTTCAGTTAAAATTTATCACTTAATGATTTAAAGTGTTGATTTTCTTTAATAATTAAGTATAAAGCCAAAGGAATAGTAACAGAATAAATTTTAAATGAAGAGTTTTATTAACACAAAAATCTGTACTTCAATGTTTACAGAAACTTTATTCATGGTAACCGAAAACTGTAAATTACTTAGTTGTTCTTCAACAGCTGAATGGTAAACAAATTTGTATACATCCATACCTGGAAATACTGCTCAGCCAGTTAAGGGAATAAACTATTAATAAACACAACAACTTTGATAAAATGCCAGAAAATTATGCTGAGTGAAAACCAGTCCCCCAAAATTACATATTATATGATCCCATTGATAGATCATTAATGAAATGACAAAATTATAGAAATAGAGAACACATTAGAGATTTTAGGGAGTAGTGGTGGGAGGGAACTGGATGTAACTGGGAAAGGGCAACGTGAAAATGTGGTGATTGAAATGTTCTCTGTTTTGAGTCTATTAGTGTCAATAACCAAGTGTAACATATATCGTATTATTGTCATTGTGGGAAACTCTGTAAAGTATACACAAGATTCTCTTATTATTTCTTAAATCTGCACATAGATCTATAATTATTTTTAAAAAACATTTAATTAAGAAGAAACAGTAGGTAATGGGTTAAATTGTGTGATTTGGCCAATTAACATCAAATTATAAAGCTAGTGTAAGAAACTTTGATTTAATGAGTAAATAAAGAAAAGGTTATATTTAGCAGACTTTGGAAAAAAACATAACACTTAGGCATGTTTCATTTGACCATGAATATATTTTTTAAAAGAGGTTGTATTAGTTTGCTAAGGCTACCATAACAAAATACCCCAGATAGGGTGGCTTAAACAACAGAAATTTGTTTTCTTACAATTCTGAGGACTAAAAACCAAAGATCAAGGTGTTAACAGGTTAGGTTTCTTTTAAAGCCTGTGGCCTTACAAATGGTTGCCTTCTCATTGTGTTCTATTATGGTTGCCCCTTGATCCATACAACATCTGGGTCCTAATCTCTTCTTCTTATATGGACGCCAGTTATATCGGATTATGGTTCACCAATATGACCTCATTTTAAATTAACTACCTGTTAATAATCTCTTCCTCAAAATGCAGTCACATACTGAATTATTGGGAATTAGAATTTCAACATGTGAATTTGAGAGAGAGGCTGTGGGAGAGACACACTACAGCCCATAACAGAAACTAACATTTAGAAGTTAAAGGATTCCCAATAAAAATTCTGATATGTATGGTATTTCTAGAGGCCACAATTACTTATGGCAATAATTAGAAGTACCTGAGAAATGAGTCAGTGCTTCAAGCAGATGCACACATGCACTCCAACATTGGTTACGCTCATATCACACATACACACAAAAGCACAGTGTCCTCTCAGCTCCTTTGTTAAATGACTAGCTTTGTGTCATGTAACTTGTGATGTCTGGAAGATGGCATCATACAAGCTTCTGATGGAGTGGGGAGATAGCCTGAGGAGACAGACTCTAAAAGGAGAAGTATGAGGTTCTGTAAACAAACAGCCTTCTTAATTTTATAAGCAATACTCTTTTTCAAGAAGCAGCAGCTAGTTGTTTTGACATTTACAGAGAGCAGATAGTGTCTTTTCTCAAAAGTGCTTAAGAACATTCTGTCAACAATGAATTAGTCTATTATTTAAATCCTTCTTTGTTTGATCAGGAGTTGACATTTATTCCTGGCTTTGCCCTTTCAATTTACCAAGACACTGATGGTATAAAGAGCAGTGTGCTGGTTATTGAGAGCATTTCTATGAACATAAAGAAATGATCACTCTTAATGAAAGCCAGTAAACCAGACTGGCAACCATGTCACTGTAGTTGGTGCATGAAAATATTGCCCTAGATAAGGGAAGTCAGTCCCTGAATGAAAGCTACAAAAGAAGAAAAAATAATTATGTAGCAACTCTTTCCTTAAATGTAAAATGAAAGTCTCAATTTCTATACAGTACAAAATGGAGAAGTGATCTGAAATATTAAGAAGCATATGAACCTTTTATTACATTTTGGAGCAAAGAGGGAGCTTGTTGACAAAGGCTTGGGGTTGTGGTTACACTTTTGTATCATATTATTTACTTGCCCAGATTTAATAAATAGACTGTCACTTACCAGTTTATTAAAAGACAGTCTGGGGAAAGAAATCCATGCATGCCATTGTATTTAACACAAGGCAATTATATATCAGAAAATTAAATGTTTACAAAAATATATATGTTTAGTAGTTTATAGTTTTAACAGTCTTTTCATTTTTAGAATACCATTTGATTTTATTCTCATAAATTTTGTGAGGAAAATATAAACCAAAGTGTGTTTTCCAAAAGATTTATATTTGACTTTCCCTGTTATCTTCAGTATTTCCCAGAAGTAGTTAAGGTGACTTAGAATGATAAGTATTCAGGACACTGGTGGTTCAATCTAAGGAGACTAAATGGCCAGTTTAACTCTTTGAGCTTCTCTCTCTCCCTCTCTCTCTCTCTCTCTCTCTCTCTCCCTCTCTCCTCTTTCACTCTTTCTCCCCTCTCTCTCTCATTCACACACACACACACACATTAAGAAATTTTAAGATTTGACACAATAGCATAAATATTCTTCAGCTCTATATTTTATGATGTTATAATCTTTACAATTCTATTTTTTTAAGTAAATGAGCTTGTTCATACAAAGTATCAGCAAATTAAATAAAGCCTAGGGAGATCACAAATGCTAGTTAAAAGAGAATCCCATTTAGAGGCTGACAAGGTAATAAACAGGTGGAATAAATCTGTTCTTGCATCTAAGACCTCCCAAAAGGGATAATCTGTCCCCATAAATTAACTTTGAAATAAAAAAAAATTGAAAGATATGTATGGTTTCCAAAACACTCCAAGCAATTTCTTTAAAATAAATGTTCTTAACATCTGTTTTTACCTGCTTTGTATCAAGGCATACTGGAAGCCACAAAATTAAAATGTGTTGTTGTTATGATAATATACTTTCTGAGTACATATAATTCACAACCTCAAACCTATAGTTTGAATACTGAGTCTTTCTTTGACTTCAAAATCAAGCAATGGGTGATGCTAATACATGAGGAAAACATCTCTCAATGTATAGTTGAATGTTTTTACAGAAGAGACAGAAAGATAAGGGAGAGAGAGAAAAGCAAAAGTGTAGATTCTGTGATTCTGTGTATATATATGTCTGTTTTAGAAAACATGAGGTTAAATTGATATAACCAGATTTACCTTTTACAGTATACTTTAGAAACCTTTCTGCATACAGGAAAACATAAGAATTCAAAGCATAAATCTTGGTCTTTTTAGTTAGGAGATAAATAATCCTAAGTATGATTAAAGGATAATAATCAATACTAGAGATATATTCACAATTAAAACTACAATAAATAAAAGCTGAAATTCATTCAAAACACTTTGAAAAGAGGAGAAAATATGGATGGGCACAGACTTTGTATACAAAGCTAAGTTCTAATTTGGCTTGAACTTCATCTTGAATTGAAGCTTGGCCAATTTATAACCAGTTAAAGGATAAACATCTTTAACTCTAAAATATAGATGATATCATCAACATTGTTATGTCCTTGGAAGGATTAACAGTATCTTCATTAGTAGTGTGTGCTAATAGAAACTATTACTACAACAATTTCTGTTACCACTACTACCAGGGACAGTGAATGAAACTTGTATTAGACAGATTTATAACTAATATTGTTAATAAGAACAAAATTGCAAAACTTCTGTTCAATGAAAACAACTCATCCTATTTATGTTGGGTGACTGCATTTACTCTTTCAGTGGTGGTGGTGATCATTTTCCCAATTCAAAGATTTTATACTCTGCTTTCGAGCTTCTTCAAAATCATTCTGAAAGAAATTGGTACATTTTTATTAATCCTCAACTGAGGACATGCTTACTGATTTTAGAGAGAAGGTAATGGAGGGAGAGAGAGGGAGAGGAACATCAACTGGCTGGCCTTTGCACACACCCTAACGGGAGATTGAACTCACAACCTGGGCATGTGCCCAGCCTGGGATTCAAACCTGTCTAGTTTACTGGATGAAGCTCTGACCAACTGAGCCACACTGCGTAGGATGAGACTGATACATTTTATTGGATATTTAATATATTTTTATTTCTATATACTTATATAAAATATAAATTATTTATATATAAAATATATTTATGTATTTTATATATATAATTTCTTTTACTGATATAAGGCAGGCATGACCACTTGTTTCCTCAAGGTGAACACAATGAAGCTTTTGGGAGTTTTTGGTGAGCCTTCGAGATTCTCTTTGGAATCGCCTCTCTTCTGTTCATAGTTGTAGTAAATGCAGACCTTTCTTTGCTGTGACTTACGGGTACTTTAACGGAGACATGGAAATAAAGAACAAACTGACAGTGACCAGAGGAGAGGGGAAAGGGAGACAATGGGGGAAAGAAGGGGAAGGGTCAAGTCAAGGAACATGTATAAAGGACCCATGGATGAGGACAACAGGGACAGAGGGAGGAATGAAAATGGAAGGTGGGTGATGGGTAGGGCAGGGAAGAATAATGGGTGGAAAATGGGGACAACTGTAATTGAACAACAGTAAAAAAAGAAGAGTCAAGAAATAAGTTTTGTTACTATATTTTTTTCTGAATTGGAATAAAAGACATCCTTTTAAACGGCACCACTCCAACAATATTATTTCTCTTTCACTTTGTGTAACATTTCCAAAACTGCTGTTGTACAAAGGACAAGAGATTGCTTCAGGGTTCTTCAAATTCTAAGATGAACATTAAATTTGAAATTTCAATTTGATAACTATCTTAACAAAACTAAACATGAGTATACTTTGGATCAAGTTGAAGATCTCCATTTAAAAGAAATACTGGAGTGGTTTGAAGCAGAGCAATTCCCTAAAGAAATAACATTTAATGTGTTGGTAAATGCGAGTGTGTCTGGTACATTAAAACTGACATGATATAATGTCAAAATTACAATAGTCTTACATTTGTGTAGTTGAATTATTTAAGGAAATTTAAAGGCAAGTCTTCTCTTATACAGTGTCAGTTCCCAACTAACGGTAATTTTTTAGAACAGGTATGTCTCTAATTTTTAAATAACATGAGATATTGATTTGCTGAAATAAAAACAATATACCATGGAAGAGTAAGAAACTATTTTAAACAATAAAGAATAAGTTTTTAAATGTAAGTGATGTGATTTTGGCAAGTGAAAGACAAGTTATGTCATAGAACCTCATAAGAATGATAATTTCTCAGGGTATCATCCCAGCAGCAGTATTTCTGGGTCCATTTTTAGTTTTCTGAAGAAATTCCATACTGTTTTCCACAGTGGCTGCACCAGTCTGCAATCCCACCAACAGTGCACTAGGGTTCCCTTTTCTCCACAACCTTGCCAGCACTTGCTGTTTGTTGTTTTGTTTATAATGGCCATTCTGACTGGTGTGAAGTGGTATCTAATTGTGGTTTTAATCTACATCTCTCTGATGGTTAATGATGTTGAGCATCCTTTCATATGTCTCTGGGTCCTCTCTCTGTATGTCCTCCTTGGAGAAGTGTCTGTTCAGGTCCTTTGTCCATTTTTAATTGGATTTTTTGTGTTCCTGGTATTGAGTCATATGAGTTCTTTATACATTTTGGAGATCAAACCCTTGTCTGAAGTATGACTTGCGAACACGTTTTCCCTTACAGCTGGTTCTCTTTTCATTTTAATGCTATTGTCTTTAGCTGTGCAGAAGATTTTTATTTTGATAAAATCCCATTTGTTTATTCTTTCCTTTATGTCTCTTGCTCCAGGGGACATAAGAATCCTGAAACACCAATCGAAAAGAACCTATGCACCCCAATGTTCATAGTAGCACAATTTATAATAGCCAAGTGCTGGAACCAACCTAAGTGGCCATCATTAAAAACTATGGTACATTTACATGATGGAATACTACACAGAAAAAAGAAAGAAGGAGCTTTTACCCTTCATGACAGCATGGATGGAACTGGAGAGCATTATGCTAAGTGAAATAAGCCAGGCAGTGAAAGACAAATACTATATGATCTCACCTATAAGTGGAACCTACTCAACAAAACAAACAAACAAGCAAAATACAACCAGAGACATTGAAATAAGAAACAAACTGACAGGAACCAGAGAGCAAGGGTAAGAGGGATAATAGGGGAAGGGCCACCAAGGAACATGTATAAAGGACACATGAAAAAAGCCAAAGTTCAAGGGTGGGAGGCAGAGATGGGTGAGGTGGGGGGCATGGTGGGTAGAAAATGGAGTCAACTTTACTTGAACAACAATAAAAAAAAGAGTGATAGTTTCTCAGTTATGGTCAAGGAAAGTAGTGGTAGATTTGAAGTTAGTGTTAAAAATATTGAACTCAAACGTATTTTAAGAGTTAGTATCAGTATCAAATCATAAGTAGAAGTATCACCTGCTTCTTGCATTTAAACAAACTAAGCTAAAATATTTAATTAATAGTAAGTATAATTTACTGTTCTTAAAGAATTAAAATCTCTCATATGTCAAGTTTATTTGGGAAAGTGTATATTTATTTGATGTATGTGATTAGTCTTGAAATCAAATACTAATATATTTTTAAACACTTTATTTATTTGTTTTTAGAGAGAGGGGAGGAGAGGAAGAGAGACAGGCAGAGAAACATCAATGAGTGGTTGCCTCTCATGCACCCCATAATGGGGACCTGGTCCTCAACCCAGGCGTGTGCCATGACTGGGAATCAAACTCATGACCCCTTTGTTCACAGTCTGGCACTCAATCCACTGAGCCACATCAGCCAGGGAAAACACTAATATATTTTTAAAAATTAAATTTATTGAGGCAACATTGGTTAATAACATTTTATAAGTTTTAGGTGTGCAATCTTATGGTATATTATCTATATATTCCATTGTATGCTCACCCAAAAAGGGAAATTATTATTTTATTATAATTTTAATCATCTTAACCTCACTTAACATGGCCCTCAAAATATTTAAGACAGTTGGCAATTATTAAAAACCAAAGAACTAATAACTCATTTTTTTCAATTTATCTATAAAATACATTTTGGTATCATGGACTATCTTTGTATTTGAAATTCAATTTCTTCTATTTAGAGCAAAGTGTGTAAATGAAAGCAGATCAGCAGCTTTCAGGAAAACATTATAATATTTTAATAAAATTATCTATGGTATAACTTTCTATTTACGACAAATGTTTAAAATTCATAGTATAGTACTATGGATAGTTAGTTTAAATGTAAGACAATGTAGATAGGAAACAAAGGGTCCTTATGATTCTGATTAAATTTACTTTTAAATCCTAGCTATAGAAATCATATCTCCCTCTCTCCATGCCCCTCAGAGACCTAGCCTTTCTCCCTGATAATCAGCAACACCTGAGGCAGCACAGACAGTAGCCGGGACCTGACTAATGGTCACAGGGTCCAGACCATGAGTAGGTTAAAGATAACTTCTTGACCTAAGTTGTATTTTAGCTTCTGAGCCCTAAGCTGCAATGACTCCCTGGTTAGTTTCCCATGAAACCAGATAGAACAGACCTCAGCACTTCCCTTAAAACCTGAACAACTGATTTATTACCCTTGCCTCATCTTCAATATCAGCTCCCACCATAACTGTGAACCTCTGACCAACAATGTCTTCTGATTTTGTCCCATGTAATCTAATCTACATGCCACTGGGGAGTTGGGTCCTTTAGAGCATTAGCTTCCCCTAACTCTGGATTGGCCAATTCTCTAACAAACCTCATTCCTATACTGCAAACGCTTGCTCATGCCCTTCTTTTGGGCCAGTGTGCACAGGCCTACCGGCTCAAATACTGGGGCCCCAGTAACAAATATGCCTTTTATTTTTTTCAATTATGCTGATGTGGATTATACTTTCGCTCATAAAATTCGTCAAATAAATAACAAGTTGTGGTTAAAGAGCTATTTCTAACATCTTCTTTAACCTTTCATATTCCTACCATGACATTTTAATTATTAATTTATAATTACAACTTATAAGTACATTAGATATTAACATATTAATTCATATGTATTTTTGTGAAAAACATTAAAGGAAATCAGGGTTTATTTAAAGACTGGAAACATATTAAAATATTTTGTTCTGGATACATATTTTATAGAAATTTTAGATATGGTATGTAAATATTTTAGTGAATATTTATAACTATCTCTTTTTCCCTTAAATTAGAATTGTCTTTCACTTCATAGGAACATACAGTCTAAGAGCCCACTGTTAGCAGTAGGTGGAGTATGGATAATCTTGGTCATAGGCAATAGTATAATCATTAAAATTTCATCTGGTGGTGAACTATGTAGCATACTAGGAAAAAAACTGCAACCAGTGATGAAAGTTAAGAGGCATGTAAGATATGTAAGGAAAATAGTAATTATAATGGCAATAAAATTGGATAGCTGTAGTGGTAAGTGATGTTCTAAAGAAATTAAATGAAAGGCTAAAAGTCATAACTCATCAATTAAAAACTGAATGTGAACACAATAGTGCCTCCCTTATGGCATATAAAAGTGCTCTCCTATCCAGCAGCAGATGGCAGAGAAAGTTGAGAATCAGGCCTAGAACTTTATTATAAAAGTAGCAGAACTCAGGAGAAAGTTAAATTCTCAATTTAGTCATATCTGCTATGTTAATTGAAGCTCTGAATAGATAAACAAAGAGTCACTTTTCTATTGGTTGGACTTGGTGAAAGTGAGAAGGTTAAATGCTCAGACTCCTTGCCACAAAGAGTTTCTGAAAGTGGTCCATGCTTCCCTCTCAAAGGTTAGTGCTTCTCCCTTGTTGAAGATGGTACGGACACCCTCCTTGCAATACAACCTGAACTTCCCACCAGTTTGCCCCTACCTTCCCTCCTAGCCACCGGATCAATACTTAAAAATACTATACCTTGAAGAAACTGCAGGTACTAGTAAACATATGTAAGGGAACCACATCTTTGACATGTTGGATCAAGGGAGCAAGGCACATAACAACATTTGAGAAAGAGTTCAATGAAATGAGAGCACTGTCCTGCAACACAGAATTTGATAATTTGGCAAAGGACCCAGAAAATGATTCCAAAATGCTGCTAAGAATATCCTAGAAAAGTGGGACAAACATCTATTGAGATGATCATATGATTTTCTATCCTATATTTAGTCAATGTGGTGTATCACATTCAGGATTTACATAGGTTGAACCATCTTTGAATCCCAAGAATAAATACCACTTGATCATGGTGTATAATTTTCAAATTATAATTTAAATTTGTTTTAATTTGTTGTAAATAGAATTTTATTGAGGTTTAATTGGCAAACAAAATTATAAGGTATTTAAAGCGTACATCATGTTGATTTGGTATACGTATACATTGTGGAAGACTTTCCTTTTTATGGAATTGCGGATCTACTAAAGAAGGAGGCACTTCAGAGTCTAAGAAGCAGCTGATGCATCTCTGAAAAGAGGAACATAAAATTACTGAGTAAATCCATTGTTCATATTTCCCTTTGCTATCTTTCTTGAGCTATAACTTGTACTTTTATTTGTCTTGTACTATAAATTCATCATAGTCAATGTTCATGAACTTTCTCCTAAATAAGATTTCAGAGTGTTTGAGCATGAAGTCTAAAGCCAGACTGTAACTGAGGAAGTGGAGCCCATTCATGTGGCAGCTTGATGCGTGACCCAATGATACTAACTTTGGAAGAAACAGGTTTTTATTTATGGGGTGAATCCTTGGGGCAAGGACTGGGAGCACTTCTGCTCAGAACTCTGTTTTCCCATGTTTTCCTTTGCTCCCCACCAGGCTATACTCCAAAACCAAGCACAATAGTCCCCCATTTCCTTATCTGTTCTTAAGCCGGCTGTGCAAACAGTTCTCCAGTCCTCCCTTTAATAGTGCAGGAAAACATGTGTCCTGTTGCACTGGATCATGGTGAAGTCCAGGAAAGGCACAAGTCCCAAGAAAATGACTTCTCTGTGACAGGGGACTTAAGAGTTGGAAAATTTTAGTTTAAGTAATTGATAATAAGCTTAGTAATCAATGCATGTAAAAGTTTTTGTTCCAGGAACTGAAGGTATGATCCACCTTGACTCCAGGAGACCATAAGCTGTTCCACCTTTGTTCCTCAGGAGGACTGCAAGCAATTCAAGATGATATCTGAGCCACTGTACTCCAGGGGGAGATGACCACTGCCCAAGACACAGCTCAAGACCACCACCTAGGGCAGAGTTTAAGACCACCAGCCAGGGTGAGAATGCTGAAGTTGTTTTTTAATCCAATTAACTTTTCCCTGAATTTCAAACCCCCTCACCACTCCTTGTTTATTCCCTGCCATGAAACCTTGGCCTGGAAAGAGAAGGGGAGATGGTCTGTTAGGGTATGAACCTACCATCTTCTCAGATCACCGACCATCTGAATAAAGAACCCATAAAGATTCAATCGCTGTCTCTGCTTATTGGGTTTGGTAGTGACAGGCAGCCCGAACTCTGGTGTCTTTTTCAGTTTCATCTGTACATCTTGAGTCCCAAGAGTCCAGTGAGAGTCCAGGCCTATGAGGCAGCAGGTCAGCATCTTGCAAGGCAGAGTCCTTGGTGGGTTTGGAGTCACCCAGGGAAGGCACGATTAGAACAGCAGCATGCCATTCTCTTCCTCTTGGCTGCTGCTGCCAAATCCTGTGGGGCTCACAGCTCTTTCTTCATGGCTATTCCCCTTCCTTACTAGCCCAGGCCCCATGACCCAATCCTCAGAGAAACAGGTATAGCTCCTACCTCACTACAGGCAGCACGGCAGAATCTCTCTTAAATGGCTGCCTTCTTCACTACAGATCAGCATGGTTGCTACCTACTCTTTCATCCCTCATGGTGAACCAGCCTCTCTCTCTCTCTGCCTGCCCTTAGTTTAAATTTTGACCCAGAGCTTCTAACGTGATCTCTTATCTGCCTCCTTCCACATGTGCTGTATTTGCAAGTTTCCCTGTATCATCTACCTTCTCTTAGCTGCCATCTTTAGTCAGGGCAAGAGTTCCTTCCCATGACACAGGGGCTTCCTGGGAGGGCATTCACCTCCCCAGGTTATTCCATAAATCTCTGAATGGTCAGAGAGTCACACCTTTCACTTGGGGCATTAACACAGCTATTAACTTGCCTTTTGTTATGTGAAGAGTTAGAAATGCATCCCAGAGAGATAAAGGTGGGAGGAGCTGATGATCTGATCCAAGTACCTTTATTTGATGCTGAGTTTACACGAAGCCTGAGTGGAGACAGACTACAGCCCTAGGGAGAGGCAAGAACTGGGTTTTTAAAAGAAAAAGCACTGGGTTTTATGGGGAATAGGGGAGGGGTTAGTCTCTTGTTCTTCTGGGCAGGTGCCTCAGGTTTTGAGGATGTGAGCTGGGACAATGGGTTAGATAAAGGATAGGGCTGTTCCCAGGTACAGGAGGGTGTGTCTGACCACCAGCCATTGTGGTTGCCACCAGCTGTGTATTGTGTGAGCTGGGAGAGTTTCAATTAAGCCAAGGGCTATCAAGTGAGTTGGAATAATTGAATCACGAGCAGTCCTGCGGGTTGGAAAACTGGCCTGACTGGGCCATGAGCATTCTGGTGAGCTGGGAACTGGCCTGACCCTTTCATAAAGTATCTTGAATGCTGTATCATCTCCTTCCCCTACCCTCCTACTGTGAGGACCTTGGGGACCCTGTGCTCTGCACCCCATTTCAAGACTGCCTGGGTTTGTACTCCATGTTCCATCAATTGTTAGTTGTGTGTGACTCTGAACACATTACTTGAATACCTTGTATCACAGTTTTTTAATTTGAAAAGTCAGAAAATAGCAAAACCTTCTCCACAGTTTATAAATTTGTACACATAAAGTAATTGAATATTTGATATCATTACTCTTAATGTAACTTTGTAAATGTTACAAAGTCTAACATAAAATGCATATTTCATAAATATTTGCCAATTAAATGAATACTACAGTCATTAATAGGTATTAATGTGAAAATATGAGTATTATATCTTATGAAAGATAAAAAGATGGATAAGACATTATAATTAAATGAGAGGAAAAAATATACAGGGTGGCGCAAACATAGGTTCACAGTTGTTTATATGGAAAAGACTACAATAATTATCAAATAATAATATAAGAATAAACTCAGTTTCATGTACTCGCAACTGTAAACCTACGTTTGCCCCATCCTGTACACTCTATTATAGTTTATGTTGCCACATAATAGTGGCTCAAACAAATTACAATATACATCGGTCTATGTGTTATCCCTTCTTCTGGCTGACACAATCAGCTTATAACTTACTTTTGCTTAAATATTTTTTTTGCTCCTGTGACTGAATTTCCAGAGGCTTGTTTTGCAACAAACCAACAAAAATATCTTTTAATTTTTATAAAAAGCCTGAAAGTTGTTCAACCATCTTTTATCACAATCTTCTAGAATAGATGTCATTTCTTTTCTTAATTATCAATGAGAAAATGTTGTTAAAATACTGTATTTTTCACATTTTAAATTACATTATTCATTTTTTATGTTTTTTTAATGCAATTTTGTGTTAAGCCAATATAGTGTGGAATTATCCTTGCCCTCACATTTTTTACTGTGAAAATTCTATGGTGCTTTTCATTGTGGGTTAATTCTCACAAATAATCATTGTCTGTATTAATAAGCTTCATGGCACAGTGATGTGAATTTGGATGCTGTGTGGGTGCTAAAAATATAATTTCTCTCTCATCTTCTAAGTTCTATCTGAGCTAAAAATCAAATTAACAGATGAACAAGAGAAAATGTCCAAAGTTTATTATGCCAATGTACATTCAGGGCACCATAAGAATGACACAAGGTGTCATTGACACAATGCTGCAAAGAGGCATTGGGTAGTTGAGGTTTATATGTCATTTTGGACAAAGGAGAAAGGGAGAGAGGTGAGGTTCTGGGACATTGAAAGGGAAATAAACAATTAACAGGTAGCCAGGACAGAATTGGGAACAAATTCCTGCTAGGCAACACAGGAACAGTGGGACACAGAGGAAAATCTAGCTAACAGCTCCTCCTTAGACCCTTCCTATCTAATACTAAGGTGAATATGGTATGATTCCCTTCCTGATGTTGGCGTTTCCATATTAACCTCTGAAGCAGAAAAAAAGAGTGTCAAAGGTTGTTTCTGGGTCTTGTTTCTTATTTACCTACTTAAGATCAGTACCCCAAAAGGCACGTGTTGGAGAGGCAAAATGTTGGTCCTTTTCACATGTAAAAAAAGTCAATAAAGCAAAAAGAAAGTCTATGAATGGTTTACTCTCCTCATTTCTAATCTGCCTCCTCCAGTATGAAAAATAGGATGATGTACAAGCCAATCTTATTGATCTTGAAGGTTATAGTTATTACTGACATTTAGCTAAAATGTGTGGCAAAATTTAATCATGCCTATGGAGATGCTTGCTCACGTGACTATTACCATACATGTGAGGGTAGAAGGAAAGGCTAAGGGCAGCTTTTCTAATTGCCCCTTACATTTGTAACTCTAAAATACAACTTTTATTAATTCTCCAAGACCAATGTCTCTTAAACAAAATCATGCCTAACCAATTATTTCTGGGTGGAAAAATGATATAGATAATATAATTTATCTATAGTTTGCACATCTGTATCTATAGATATAGAAATAGATACACATGTCCCATTTATAAAAGTATATTTTGAATTCTTCAGATTTTAACTGTTCTTTATACAAACTGTTCATTCAGTAAAAACTTTTCATTCAGTAAAAACTTCTCAAAACTGAGAGCTAGAGCAAACATAGTACATTACGACAGAAATATATGAGGTGTTGTCTTTCATTCTTTTTTACCCCTTGAACAGTTTTCAACATTTGAAATTGGGAATAAAACATTTAAAAATTAAACAATTAAAAACAAAATGTATTGAGTTTACAAAATATATAGGTAATTATTTTTAGATATTAACAATTCTCCCAGTGTCTTTGAATTATCTACCGTGATCATGCTGTGAGCCTCATCACCCTGTCTGACTCTGCCATTGTCTCAGCGTAGCTGACTTTACTATTCTCACTAAGCTCCTGTACATAATTCACGAGGCAAAGGCTTTGCGTTCTCCACGTGCTTTCATTTGTGACAGCTTGATATACATGACGGCTTACCTTTATTTGCTAAAAGTACTGGGAATCTGCTTGCTTCTTCCTTCTTTAATTTACACAGAATGTCCAAGTAGAATGCTGCTTCAGGGCAAAATAGAAAGTGAGCTCTTAGTCTTTACTTATGTCTCTACTACCACATTAAGTGTTGAGTTTTAAATCAATTAACTTCAGTAGAACACTTCTTCCTACCAGACCACAGTGCAAAATAGCAACAGTCTCTCAGTGTACTCGTCAGTAGAAATGGATGTGTGCTGCTCTACCTGTTCTTTTAAGGTTATACATTTTGTTCCAAACATCATTCTGTGTCATGACATGACTTCAAAGGAGAATTTTCTCCATATGCCATAAAGGAGAGCTTCCTGTTTTAATCCGGAACTGAAAATGTGCATTCATTCTAAAAAAATATGTAGCTTCCTAGAGAACTATGAAACACCACTGAGTCAGTATCTAATGATATACAGTTACTTTGTATTAAATATTAGAAATAAAAAACATGCAAGGTGTGCCCCAGTCCTTCCATGCTTTGCTAATTATTTGGGAAGGCAAAGCAAAGACAGATGAAAAGGTCAAAAAAAAAAAAAAAACAACTAATGAAATTATAATAGTTGTAGAATACCTTATGACAGCAATCAGTTTCTAGTTATGTTTGAAATGTGTATGTTGATCTCAGGTTTTTATTAACAAAGTCCTGGCTGCATTAGGAATAGGCAGGAGGGACATCAGAGGCAGTGTGGAGATTGAGTGGTTAGAGAGAGCTACCCTCAAAGAGCTGTGTCTTACCTTGATTTTTCCTCAGGAATGAACCCTGAAGCACAGACTTATGTACAGATAGTTTATTTGGGAGGCACTTCCAGAGAGCATATGTGAGAAGTGGTTAGAATGAGAAAGGAGAGAAGCAAAAGCCAATATAGGCTTTCATTATCCAGGAAACCACCACAAGGCCAATCAATGCTTAATCAAAATGATGGTGCCTAAATATCTAATGAAGATTCAGAGCTTTAATAGAAAATGTGGGGATAGCTGGGGCGGTGGGAAATGCAGACAACTGTACTTGAGCAACAGTAAAATTTAAAAATAAATAAATAAATACCAAGAAAAAGAAAATTCTAGAAGGGGCTTTTACCTATAACTCACTTGAATTATTTCTAGTATTTTTTTTGTGTGTGTATGTAGGTTGTGAAAACATGATTAGATAGTACTCTGTTTTTTCCTCAATATTCACATTTGATCAACTAAGTAAAACAATAAATGAGATTTATGTATCTCAGGAAGAAATAGTGATGAACTCTTGAAGTTACACACATAGTTTTGAAACTGGTTATACATATATTTATTAACTAAACCATCTGAACTACAGTTTCCTCATTTGCAAAATAAATATTATCGCAAACTTTGTACTTTGTACTCTATTGTGTTAATTAAATGCTATGATATATGTGGCTCTCTTAACATAATCTGGCCCATGGTAAATATTTCTGTTTGATTTTACTGCTTAAAGTAATCAAATGCGGCTTAGGCAAAGAAAAGAATTACAACAGTTGAAGACATAGTTTGCAGATAGACTTA
Source organism: Tonatia bakeri (assembly GCA_004024845.1). Classification (NCBI taxonomy): domain Eukaryota; kingdom Metazoa; phylum Chordata; class Mammalia; order Chiroptera; family Phyllostomidae; genus Tonatia; species Tonatia bakeri. The sequence continues at coordinate 17,765 of PVIA01006763.1, forward strand.
GTCCAGCAAATTCACATCTTAAAAATATTCTATTTGTTCCTAATTAGTAGAAGTCAGATGTTCATTTTGCCCAATTTGAATAAAAAAGATTTCTTAGTTAAGCATATACTTCTTTACATACACAAACTTAGTGCATAATAGATTTTCAAGAACTCCACCAGAAATTGAATAGGGTCCTTTTTTTGTAGAATTTTCTAAAAATTAGTCCAACATCTAAAATAGAAAAACACAATAGTACTATTCTTTCATTATTTCTAATTCAGTTTTATTTAAAAACAATTCCCCCAATATTCTCTTTGATTACATGATAATATAGTAACTTCAAAATATTAGCAATTATCTAAATCAGAAGTTAGCCAAATCTAACCTGCTCACTGTTTTGTTAACAAAATTTTATGAATCACAATCATGTTTATTCATGTAAATGACCTGATAAGACATCTAGTACAATGAGTCTTGATTTGCCAATGAGAAAATAGATCCAAATAGGTTAAAGCATTAACTCAAAATTATGACCAAGTCAGTGACAGAACACAAGTCTTAGAATCCAGCTTTCTTTTCTTTATACAACAATACATTCCAATTTGAAAATAAGTTTACACTTTTCATTAATGGGGATGACATACATGATATGCATTTCTCTAAAACAGTTGGAATTAATTTATAAAAAGTGCAGTCTGGTTGTTTCCCATGCAACTTTTTCAAATCTGAATACAATAAAAAGTGAAAACATGCATTAAAAATATTAAATTATGTCCACCTTGTTTAGACAATCTCCCTCTAAAAATAAGGTGTACAAAATATACCCTACAGCAAATTTACACATCTGTATACCTTGCAGCAAAAATCAACAGAAAGGCAGTATTAATTTGTACAGTACTGTGGGAATGTGAAAAAATTCATATCATTTATTAATTTATAAGACATTTATTTTTACCTATCAGATTCCTTTGGCTCCTGGAGCTTAATATAAAAATGAAATCTGAAATTATAAATAAATCATAAGCAGGTCTGATCAAAGAGGATCATCAAGGAGCCTAACCTAATTGTTTAATAAAATACCTATGTATGTATCTATAGAAATTCAAGGCAGGTAGATGTTTCCACTGACAAAACAAATTAATATGGTATAAAATAATATGGAGTTTATTTTATTTTTCATTATGGAAAAGTATGCTTTTTAATTTTTATCGTGGAAAATACATATAAACTAACATTTACCATTTTAACCATTTTAAGTGTTCAATTAAGTGTCAAATAGTATATTCACAATACTGTGCAGTGAACACCACTACCCATTTTCAGAATTTTTATCATTCCAAACACAAGCTCTATATCCATTAAACAGTAACTTCCCATTCTCCCTTCTCTGGTTATCTCTATTATGAGTAAGCTTTATGCATACCTCTAATGAATGTGTCATATAATATTTCTACTTTGGTGTCTGGTTTCTTTCATTTAGCACAAAGTTTTCAAGGTCTACCCATGTCATAGCATGTAACAGAATTTCATTCTTTTTAAAGCTGAATGGTATATTGTTTTAGACATATAACATATTTTGTTTACTTATTTATAAGTCATTGAACATTTGGCTTGTTTCTACCTTTTGACTATTGTAAAGAATGCTGCTATGCATACTGATATACAAGTACCTGTTTGAGTTCCTGTTTTCAATTCTTTTAGGTATATACGTAAAAGCTGAATTACTGGATCATGCGGTGATGCTATGTTTAATTTTCTGATGAGTCACCATACTATTTTCCATAGAGATTGCACCCTTTGAGAATACAGATATTCTCACCAGCAACACACCAATGTTTCAATTTCTCTGGATTCTCACCAGAACTTGTTCTTTTTTCCTTTCTTTTTTCTTTGTTGATAGTAGACATCCTAATGAGTATAAAGTGGTACCTCATTGTAGTTTTGATATAAATCTCCCCAATATATAGTAATATTGAGCATCTTTACATATACTTATTGGCCATTCATATATCTTCCGTAGAGAAATTCCACTTGTCTTTAGCCTGTTTGTGAATTGGGCTATTTGATTTTTGTTGTTGAGTTGAAAGAGTTGCTTATATATTCTGGATATTAATTCCTTATTGTATTTTTTATTTGCAAATATTTTCTCCCATTCTGTAGACTGTCTTTTCACTTTGTTGATAATGTCCTTTGAAGAACAAAAGTTTTAACAAAATAAATAATATTTTTCTTTTGTCACTTGTGCTTTCGGTGTCATATCCTGTTATGCATTTTGATACTTGTGTATACTCTACTACACAAACCTTTCTCTTTCTTTGAACTGAGTTGGGGCAATTACATTCTAAGAACAAAGAGACAGGCACTTGTTCCATTCTGTCTTAAACTCAGTGGTTTCTGGAGAAAGGCCTTTCCCTGTACATCAATCCCTTAAAAGTATACTTCAAAGAGCTATTAGAGAGTAGACTTGAGGTGTGCCCATTTCAAGTAGACAAGTAATTTCTTCTGAGACTTATTGCATAAAAGCATGGCTTATAAGAGAAAGGAATATCTACACTGTCAGCTGGTGTACCTTCACAACTCAATAAAAAAAATGTCTGGATTCTGTTGCTACATTGTACTCTCCAGGAGGAGAGAGATAAATGATAAATGAGTAATATGTGAAGTGATCATTCCCCCAACATTATCACCATAAAATTATGCATTAAAGTTTGCTGGTTAGTGGATAAAATTGATACAACTTTTATTTTTTCTTATTTGGTCTTATCATCTGGACACCAGAAAAGTATAATATTGGCCAAAATTTAACAGCAAAAAAAGAATATCTTTTGTCCACTAATGAAAGGAATCTATAGTATTGGTTTATTTATATTTCTTTTGTTCTCATAAATGTATTTATCGCTAGATTTAAAAATGAGCATACTTGCCCTGGTTGGTGTAGCTCAGTGAATTGAGTGCCAGCCTGCAAACCAAAGCATCACTGGTTCAATTCCCAGCCTAGGGCACACGCGTGGGTTGCTGGCCAGGTCCCAGTGGGGCTGCATGAGAGGCAAGCACACACTGATGTTTCTCTCCCTTTATTTCTCCCTCACTCCTCCTCTCTAAAAATAAATAAATAAAATCTTTAAAAAAATAATAATGAACATACTGATAGAAATTGACATAAACTACACACATACAAATGAATGCCAACCTATTAATGCAAGATGAGAAATGTTAACTATAAAATGATGTAGATTATCATTCTTTCCTCGTTGTGGAGATTCAATGGAAAGTCAAATAATCAGGAATAGGGTTTATAAAATCAGAGACAGACAAATTTATTACTTGACCTTAATGACCCATGTCAGCAAGCCATGGTGGCCTTTCATCTGTTCCACTTTGTGGATGCACCTACAAGAGCCAGAAAATATTTGTGTAGAAAAGCTTCTGGAATCTTTGTCACAGGTAGTACAGCTTACCATAGGAAGGAAGATGAAATGCTCTGTTCTGGTTTTGCACCCCTGACCCAAGAGCGCCAGCACCAATCCTTTGGCCTCCTCTAGGTCTGTGTAAATGTTTCCACAAATATGAAACTGGAATGAGAATTTTATTCACAGCTTGCCTCTCACATTTTATCAAAACCATCAATATCATATTGTGCAAAGAAGGTTTAAAGAGGCTCTTCAAAAAAAAAGAGATTGCCAAAGATACCACCCTATGGATGGACCAACTATGACTAGTTAGTGCAATAGGCATCATCCTTGTAAATGTGTATTCTAAAGAAACCTTAGCACCTATCTGAAATAGAGAGACATCTCCTGAATTCCAACAGACCCCAAGCTTAGTCTTTCACTATCTATTTTAAAGAAGTATTACTGTAATATTGGCTAAAGGCTTTATAGTATAAACCCCCACTACAGGACATATTATATTTTACTTTAAGAGATCATTTAAAATGTGATTCTGAGATAGAATTTTAATTTAAAAATTAAAATGCAAAGAATATTTCTTGGAAGAAAAAATATACATTGGGATAGTTAAAATCACAAAAATCTTACCAAATGTTCTAACTACCATTAAAAAAATGGGGCACATGTCTGTCTTATCTGTATTTTATAAAGTGAACTTGCATATGATTCAAAACACATTATAAATATATTTAAATAAAAGTAGAATAGGGGAAAATAGTGCTTTAAATAAAAATATTTTATTGTCTAAACGCCTCTAGGACAGGCTACATAACGTGTTAAGTATATATTGTATGCTCCACACTGTTTCAATGCCGATGAATACTATTTTCGTAAAACTTCCTCCTTCTGAGCTCGGAGGTGGATGGACAGCACGGAGTCCTCCTGGATCATGGCAACGGACAATCACACAGTAGAAAGTAGCGAACTTGGCTGGCCACACATAACTTTCTCACAAGAAACTGAATTTTTTCACTATAAAATACAAACCTGAGGGATGAGGTGTGCAGTGATTGGTTGTGAGGTTTCATCTGGTGAGCTGCCATTAGCAGAGTGTGCTCAGGTAAGGTCCTTTTCCAAGTGCTGATAACTACCCAAAGTTTACCCTATGTAACGTACCCTATGTGCAGCGGCAGCCCCTGGAAACTGTGGGTCAGTGCTTGGAGTAGCGAATACTTCCAACATTAACCTCTTCAGTGCTTAATGAATGTTATAAATATTACTGAGAATCAAAATTATCTGTAGGCTGTCTGACCATTTCAACTGATTTTTTAAATTTTACTTATTTTTTTATATTTTATGAGCAGAGGTATCTGCAAGGCAAGTGACTTACCAAACATTCTGGTCTCTGACTGTTTAAATATCAGAGTAGTAAATGCAGCCAACGGGGCTTATGATTTTGCAATAGGGAGACTAGTTCACCACCACATTGATAGATTATTTTGTCCCCATTATGCCCCAGGTCTCATTTTTTTAATCTTTATTTTGCAAGCTCACCCTTAAATGTTTTAAAGGAAGAAAACAGATTTTGACAAGCTCTGTAGGTCTAGTCAAGCAAAAATATTTTTTCTAGAATGAGAACATGGAAAGTAAACTTTTATAACAAACATTAAGTTTTTCTTCAGATTGTGATTTCATATAATATATCCTTAGGATTAATGCAATCTTTACTTAAAGGCAGTTATTGGTCTCAGAAGAAACATTCATGCAGCATCCCTCAGACCATTTATTCATGTTACAAGAGATGTAGAAAAGAAACTCTCCTTTAGGATTTGGCTTTGGAGAGAAAAGAAATCAATTTTTTCACAATGGTAATCTTAGATTTTTCTCCTTGGGTTACCATGGTTTTTAAATACAAACAAAAGCAGATACTTAATCTATCAGTAGTGTGACGATAAAAAGTGGTTTATTGTATTTAGTTTGGCACCTACGTTTAAGAGACAAAAACACTCCACTAATCTGAGATGGCACAGTTGTATTTCTTTTCCAAAATAACTTTGATCTTGCTGTTATCTTTATTCCTTTTGCCCACCATAGAATAAAGATGCAAGTAGAGGACAAAGAGTATAAAGGGACCACAAACTGAGCCTGAGAAAGGAAGCTGATTTACTGTTCTGGTGAAAATATCATCCATTCTTCCATTTTCCTGTGTTCCTTCTAAGAGAATTTCAAGCTCAATAGGCCAGCATGAACTGTTGTTCTCTCGGGATAATATAGTATTATCTGTATGTGTCTAACAGATAATCAGAAATAGAAAAATGCTTCTGATATAACTACTACAAACACAAAGATGCAGCAGACTGAAAGAAAATGACAGGCAAGATGAAGAGTTCGAGGTTGGAGTTTCAATTGAAATAGTTGTTGTACTCGCGTAAAGCATTAGAATTCAAACGTCAGTATTATTCGATTTTGTGACCAAATGTCAGTGTTATTTGACCTCATGGGGCTCAAGTACCTAAATTATTAGCTCTGATTGCATATTTTACTAAACTCTTCTAGCAAGTATGTACTAATTTATTACACATTTTGCTTATAACCAGTGCTGTAACTTAGTAAATTTTACTTATTATATTGTTTAACTTACAGAATAGCATTTAAAGAATTTCAAATGTCTTGAGCAGCCAGAGAAAAAAAACTATTTGGTGATTATTTTAATGTCTTAACTCTCTGAAACACTCCAAACTTCTTTTTTACATCTCCACATTTCTTGGTCACCATAACTTTGTCAATGGGTAGTTATGATGGCTTCTAAAAATATAGTTAACATTTTCTAGTTTTCCTTCACACTTACCCAATGTCTCCAAGAAAGCAGAATGAACTGTAGAATATAAAAAAGTAATCATGGCATGCATTGGCATAAATCATGTCAATAGCTTCCAGCAATAACTTAAGTAGCACCTTTCTCTGATGATCCTATATAGAGTTGGTTCCTCTCTGTTAATATCCAGGGTGGAACTCTATTTATATTACTTACCATAATTTTTAATCATCTGTATGATTAGTTGCATGTATATATATTTTACAAATAAATACATATTTATATATTTCATAGACAACACAGGCATACCTTATTGTATTGCTCTTTGATTTATTGCCCTTCACAGATGCTGAGTTTTTTACAAATCGAAAATTTGTGGTGACCCTACTTCAAGCAAGTCTATGAGCACTATTTTCCCAAAAACATTTGCTCACATTATATCTCTGTGTCACATTATGGTAATTCTCACAATATTTCAAACATTTTAATTGTGTTATATTTTTATTGTGATCTGTGATCAGTGATCTTTGATGATACTATTGTAATTGTTTTAGGATGCCATAAACCATGTCCATGTGAAAACAGAGCCACTTAACCGATTGTTCCCTTTCTCTCTCCTTCTCCTTGGGCCCCTCTATTCACTAAGCTACAACAATACTGAAATTAGACCAATTAATAAGCTACAATGGCCTCTAAGTGTTCAAGTGAAAGGAAGAGTCACATGTTTCTCACTCTAAGTCAAAAGCCAGAAATGATTAAGTTTAGCAATGAAGTCAGGTCATGAGAGCCAAGACAGGCCAAAAATAAGGGCATATGTGCCAAACATTTACACAAATTGTGAAGGCAAAGGAAAAGTTCTAAAAGGAAATTAAAAGTGATAATCCAGTGAATACATGAAAGCTAAAAAAGCAAAACAACTTTACTGCTGGTATGAAGAAAGTTTCAGTGGTCTGGCTAGAAGGTCAAACTAGAAACAACATTCCCTTAAGCCACAGGTGGCAAACACAAAGCCACAGGCTGAATCCGGTCCTCCACCTTGTTTTACCTGGCCCGTCACCTGGTTTCTACCCAGTGGTAGCACCGAGGTTCTTGCCACTAGTTAAGGAGTAGTTACATTTATACAGTCCTAGAATTACATTCAGCCCTTTGAAGGCAACCACCAGGCTGATGTGGCCCCCAGCGAAAATGAGTTTGATGCCCTTGCTTAGATCAAAGAGTAAACTTGATTTACTCTTTGTCATTTAAATAATACATTGTGTTATTTTGTAATTTAAAAGATACATTTTGTATGTCTACAGCTGCCATAAGTAGTGATTCCTCTGATGGTTCTGCACGAAGTGAATTGAAAAGCTCCTGGGAACAGTGCTCTGAAGATTGTTGAAATGACAACAAAGGATTTAGACTATCGCAAAACTTAGTTGATCAAGCAGTGGCAGGGTTTAAGGTGATGGACTTTAACATTGAAGAAGTTCTTCTGGGAGTTAAATGCTATCAAACAGCATCACATGCTCTAGAAAAACCATTCATGAAAAGAAGAGTCGATTGATGCATCAAACTTCATTGTTCCCTTAATTTAGAAAATGGCCACAGCTGCCCAACCTTCAGCAACCACCACCCTGATCAGTTAGGAGCTCAGCAGCCATCAATGTCATACACATGCATGTATATCACATATATACACATATATACATGCATGTGTGTGATATATATACACATACATACATACATATACATGGTCTTGATAAAATACTGGGAAAATGAAGAATAAGACAATTTACATAAGTCAAGCAATAAATAGAAAGCAGTGAATGACAGAGCACGTTAATTTAGGTTGCATGGAAAACAACAAGAAAAGGTATTTTATTTTTTTAATAAAAGAGAAAAGGATTTTATTAGTATCCCAGTTGGTTGTTTTCCTTTTCTTGAATTATTATTAAAAATGCGAGGGAATTAAAAATTTTGAGGAAAATTTTGATGTTCAAATAAAATTGGATATAAAGGAAAGAATAAATAAATGGAACTGCATCAAATTAAAAGCTTCTGCATGGCTGAAGAAAGCATCAAAATAAAAAGGGAACCAACCATATGGGAAAACATATTTGCCAATGATGATACCTCAGACAAGAGTTTGATCTTCAAAATATACAAAGAATTCATATGACTCCACACCAGGGAAACAGACAACCCAATTAAAAAATGGGCAAAGTACCTAATAGACAGTTCTTTAAGGAGGACATACAGAGGACCCAGAGACACATGAAAGGATGCTTAACATCACTAGCCATCAGAGAGATGCAAATTAAAACCACAATGAGATACCACTTCACACTGGTCAGAAAGGCCATCATTAACAAGTCAACAAACAAGTGGAGAAATACAAACTTCACAAAGTGGTGGGGAAATGCAAACTCTAGTGCACTGTTGGTGGGAATGCAGACTGGTGCAGTCACTGTGGAAAACAGTATGGAATTTCCTCAGAAAACTAAAAATGAAACTGCCTTTTGATCCAATGATCCCACTGCTAGGAATATACCCTAAGAATCTTGAAACACCAAACCAAAAGAACCTATGCACCCCAATGTTCATGGCAGCATTATTTACAATAACCAAGAGCTGGAAACAGCCTGAGTGCCCATCAGTAAATGAATGGATCAAAATCTATGCTACATTTATACAATGGAATACTACACAGCAGAAAGAAAGAAGGAACTCCTCCCCTTCATGAACGGTTGGATGGAACTGGACAGCATTGTGCTAAGTGAAATAAGCCAGGTGGTGAAAACCAAATACCCTATGATCTCACCTATATGTGGAACCTAATGAACAAGACAAACAAATGAGCAAAATAGAACCGAAACACAGAAATAAGGAACAAACTGACAGTGACCAGAGATGTGAGGAGTAACAAGGAAAGAAGGGTCATCAAGGAACATGTGTAAAGGACCCAGGGCAATGGACAACAGGGTGGGGACTGACTGAGGAACGAGCAGGGCGGGCAGGGCAGGGGAGAGCAATGAATGAACTATTGGTAAAACTATAAATGAACAACAATAAAAAATAAACTAAAATGCAATTGTAAATCAGATCCATAAAAGAAAAAGTAAAGGTCAGGTGGGGAGACATTTAAAGTAAAAAAACAGAAAGTCAAGAAACACACTTTCTTGCTGTTTAAAAATATAAAGTTTTGTGTAACTAAATGTGCAAGTTTGTGTTTACAAAGGCTTTTGCAGCCCCACCAGCATCCTTGTTAATAGATACAGAGGCATACGAGAATAGGTAAAGCATCATAGATATATTTAGGAACAGCCCCAGATGTAGATAGATTGAGTTTAGAACAAGAAATAAGTTGAAGAAACTCCAGACAATTCCCATGTCTACTAAGAGAAAGAAAATAAGGGGTAGTTATAATTGATGACTGTCTCTTTTCCAGACTACTATAATAGCTTCTACCTGGTCTTTGTCACACTAATTTTTCTAAAATATAAATTAAATTGTATTAGTTCCCTGTTTAAAAGATTTACTAGTTTTCAGCCCTGGCTGGCATAGCTCAGTGGATTGAACCAAAGCATCGCAGGTTCGATTCCCAGTTAGGGCACATGCCTGGATTGCAGGCCATGGCCCCCAGCAACCACACATTGATGTTTCTGTCTCTCTCTTTCTCCCTCCCTTCCCTCTCTAAAAATAAATAAATAAAATCTTTAAAAAATGATTTACTAGTTTCCTCTGCCCTTGTGGATAAAACTTCATGACCTACAAATCCTTGCATAATAAGGCTCTTGTTTACATCTCCCTTTTTCCCTCATCCCTTTGTTCTCTTTGTTCAATGCATTTCATCCACATCATCCTTTCTACTTTGAGTTTGTATAATGTGCCAGCCTAACTTAGCCAAAAGAGGGAACATGCACTTCCCTCTCCTTGGAGTGTTCTTTCAACCACTCTTGACAAACTAACTCTATCATCCTCCAAATCTCAGCTTAATTCTCATCTTCTAATGCTTTTCTTAACTCACCTTCTATTTAACTGGATCAGCTACATCTATCTAATATTACCCACCTCAATTATATTTTTAAAATAATAACTGTTCTGTAGCTCATTATTTTTTCAGTCACCAACTTTGGTTGGACTGAACTAGGCAGTTCTCTTGGTCTTTTTTTTTTTAAACCTCATCTAAGGACGGTTTTTCATTGCTTCTAGAAAGAGAGAGAGGGAATGAGGAGGAAAGATATCAATGTGAGAGTGAAACATTGATTAGTTTCCTCTCATATGCACCCTGACCACCGGGGACAAGACCCCCAACATAGGCATGTGTCCTGACAAGAAATAGAACCCACAACCTATTTATCACAGAATGATACTCCAACCAACTGAGCCACACTGGCCAGGGCAGTTTCTTTGGTCTTGATTGGAACTAACTTTCTTTTTCTTTCTTTCTTTCTTCTTTTTTTCTTTCTTTCTTCCTAAGTTTTACTGTTGTTCAAGACAGTTGTCTGCCTTTTCCTCCCACCTCTCCCCCAAACCCCAGCCATCCCCATCTCCCTCTCCTGATGCCACCCCCCTTGGTTTTGTCCATGTGTCTTTTATAGTTGTTCCTAAAAACCCCTCACACTTTTCCCCCCATTATTCCCTCCCATCTCCCCACTGGTTACTATTCATTTGTTCTTAATTTCAATGTCTCTGGTTATATTCTGCTTATTTGTTAGTTTTCTTGATTAGGTTCCATTTATAAGTAAGATCAAATGGTATTTGTCTTTCGCCTCCTGGCTTGTTTCACTTAGCATAATACTCTCCAGTTCCATCCATGCTGTCACAAAAGGTAGAAATAAACCCAAGTCTCTAGGGTCAGTTAATATTTGACAAAGGGGGCAGCAGCATAAAATGGAGTAAAAATAGCCTCTTCAACAAATGGTGTTGGGATATCTGGACAGCTACATGCAAAAAAATGAAACTTGATCACCAACTTACACCATACACAAAAATAAATTCAAGGTGGATAAAAGATTTAAATATAAGTCGTGACACCATAAAAGTCCTAGAGGAGAACATAGGCAGGAAAGTCTCAGATATCCCATGCAACGGTGTTGTCCCTGATATTTCCCCTAGAGCAAGGGACATAAAGGAAAGAATAAACAAATGAGATCTCATCAAAATAAAAATCTTCTGCACCACTAAAGAAAACAGCATTAAAATGAAAAGAGAACCAACTGCTTGGGAAAACATATTTGCTAATGATACCTCCGATAAGTGTTTGATCTCCAAAATATTTAAAGAACTCACATGACTCCACTCTAGGAAGACAAAGAAATCCAATTAAAAAATGGGCAAAGGACTTGAACAGACACTTCTCCAAGGAGGGCATACAAAGGGTCCAGAGACAAATGAAAAGATACTCAGCATCACTAGCCATCAGAGAGATACACATTAAAACCACACCTGTCAGAATGGCCATCATAAACAAAGCAACAAACAAGTGTTGGAGAGGTTGTGGCAAAAAGAGAACCCTAGTACACTGTTGGTAGGATTGCAGACTGGTGCAGCCACTGTGGAAAACATGGAATTTCCTCAGAAAACTAAAAATGGAACTGTCTTTTGACCTGGCAATTCCACTGATAGGATTATAGCCTAAGAATGCTGAACACCAATTCAAAAGAACATATGCACCCCAATTTTCATAGCAGCACAATTTATAGTAGCCAAGTGCTGAAAGCAACCTAAATGACATCAGTAAATGAATGGATCAAAATCTATGGTACATTTACATGATGGAATATCATGCAGCAGAAAGAAAGAAGGAGCTCCTACCCTTTGACTGAAGTTTTCATTCAGCCCAGTCAACTGTATATCATTAAGAGCTAGCCTCAGATCTGTGTGATTTCTGACATTTTAGCAGAGTAGGTCAACTGTTGGCCTGGTGAAAAGGCAGAGGGGTGTGTGTGTGTGTGTGTGTGTGTGTGTGTGTGTGTGTGAATGAGAGAGAGAGAGAGAGAGAGACTCTATGCTACTTGAGGCCCTCGCTCAGGGGAGGCACACTGAGGCACACTGTCTACCACAGTCTATTGGTCAGATCGAGCCACAGTGCAGCCCAGAATCAAAGGGAAATGAAATAGAGTCCAGCTCTTGATGAGAGAAATGACAATGTCACATTATAAAGGGTGTTGAAATAGAAAGGATAAAGAACTGTAGACATTTTTGCAGTATGAGACAGCATCCTGTTTATTCCCTTTATACCATATATTAAATGTTTCACCACCTTGATGTGTGCTGAGTTATTATCCATTAATCTCTCTAGACTCTAAACCCTATGACAGCAGAGACTGTTTCTTCTTTCTTAACATAGCATAGCCATGTGCTGCCGTAATCCCTGGTATATACCAGGCACTTAGGAAGTATTTAAAAACTGTATAGGAATGATTTCTCTTACAGTTTTACAGATATACAGGGTCTTGTTAAGGCTCACATGTCTGTCATCCACTCATAATCCCAGTAACTAGTAGTAGCAATAATGATTATAACAGCAATGGAAGAAAGTTTTATCACAAAACCTGGACCAAAATCTTGCATAACTGGAATGCATTTCTTATTAACAGAATAGAGATAATTTACATTTGCTCTGCATTCAGCCTGTCAGTTACTGTACTGATAAATTTGTTCACACCATCATCTGTCTGCAAAGCTAATAAAAAAACATTAAAAAAATAATGTAACCTAAGAAATATCATGAGGTCTCTGACTTGGCCATCAGTGTTTGGGTATCTGTCAGGAATCTATGAAAAGCTGGCACACACAAGGTAGAAAAGAATTATATAAAAAATTAATGCTAAGCTCGGGTCAGTGTGGCTCACAAATGGTTGGAGCATCATCCCATACCCAATAGATTGCATGCTTGATTCCTGATCAGAGTGCATACCTAGATTGTGGGTTCAATTCCCTATTGGGACACGTCAAAGAAGCAACAGATCCATGTTTCTCACATCTATGTTTCTCTCTTTCCCTTTCTATCTCCCTTCCTCTCTCTAAAAGCAATGCAAAACTGTCCTTGGGTGAGGATAGGAAAAAAAAAAGAATTAATGTTAGTATGTGATGACCAAGGACTCAATAAAGTACAAGCTTGTGATGTAATATAGATCTTATTCATAAGGAATTTGCCTCAGTGTAACTCTAGAATCTTCGTCCTCTTTCTAAATACTGAAAGACTCAAAATAGCTAATTTTAAAAGCTATTCAAGGAAACTATATGCAATTGAGATTTCACAAATTACATTTTACGATAAACCATAGCATCAAAAAATACTGAGAATTAAATGCTAAGACAGTTTCTTTGTAGTATTTATTCTTTGACTTAGACAAAATTTGACTTTAATATTGGCAATGAAAATATATAGCTTAAACATTAAAAATATTTGTTTCAACTAATAATAGGAAAATGCAATAAGGTAAATGGAACTTGTTCTTACAAAAATGGAATGATCATTATAGTACTACTAATAGTATATTTGTGAATCACTGCATGTTTTCAAAACTTTTTATACAGCAAAAGCTCTTTGGCCAGTGAAACTCAGAATTAAAGAGGTTAAAAACCTTGCACAGAGTCTGCAAAGATTAGCTACAGATAAATGCAATGCTCCTAAATTGTGGTCTAATATCCTATGCTGCTTTCTGACCTAATGGTAAGCATAGAAATATATTTACAAATAAATACAGAAAATCCACAGAAGAGATTAGCATGAATTTTAAAAAATTATATGACCCTTTTACATAATCAATATTTATTAAGAATGCATAAGCCAAACTCTATAATTTAAAAGTTAAATTATTTTCAGTTAACTTTCCATTTTATAATAATGTAGATATGGTCAGTTCATTGTCTCAGTTTGATCGGTCTCCCCTGTCCTGTCTAGATGACCCTTTCTAATGTCTTCATGCTGATATCATGTTCACATACAAAGAAAAATCAAGATTTCTAAAACAAAGTTAAAAGGAGTTTATTTCTTATGCTTTCTATAATTCCATTTTCAAAAAAAAAGTGTAAATATTTATAAGAAAAATATTTTAATAGTTACAATTAAAACAGCTTTGTCAGAGTATTTAACATTTTTGAACCATGAAAATTTTGCTACCATTTGCTTCCATGTCTGGAAATGGGGTGAGCTTTCCTCCACCCTGCTGTGTCCAAGCCAGCCTCATCTACTGGCATGGACATAATTGAGCCCCACAAAACTTCATGTGTGGAAGCCATCACACCCACTGCCTTAGAATGTGACTGTATTTGGAGATAGGGCTGTTAAACAGGTAACTAAGGTAAAATTAGGCCATATTATTGGGCTATAATTCATTTTGAATGGCATCCTTACAAGAAGAAGAAATTTGGACAAATGAGACACCAGGGATGTGTGTGCATAGAGGAAAAGCTATATGGGGACACAGGAAAAAGGCAACCTACTGTAAGCCAAGGAGAGAGTCCTCAGGGGAAATAAAAACTGCTGACACCTTGATCTTGGACTTCCAGCCTCCAGGACTGTGGGAAAATAAATTTCTGTGTTTAAGCAACCATAGTATTTTAGGGCAGCCCTAGCAAATGGATACATCTACTTATGAACAACAACAACAAAAAAACCCCCTCTGAAACCAGGCAAAAGGCAACTGACTGCCATGACTGAACAGCAGTCATAATCTGGCTGTGCATCTCAGATCTAACAAGCTTGTAAAGTTGCTGACACCCACTTTTCGCCTGGACTTTCTTCTTTGAAATGACTAATCAAAGTCTCACCTTGGCCCTGTTTACCGCAAATCTCCTTTCTAACTGTCTCCTGACAGATGATAACAAAAGCAGGGATTGGATGTGAGTGCACCCTCTGTATTACACAACTGCATGTATCTCTCTTTAAGTTTTTTAGCTGTCCTCTCGCATGCTGTCCAGACTCACTGTACGAAGCTGACTTTCCATTTACGGTTCTTTCTAGCATATACTGTTTGGCAATTGTCCAATAACAAGTAAGACTTTGGTTGTACTCGTTAGATTTGATCACCAACATATCAAAGGGATCATTAAAAGCATAGGGAACTATGCAGCAGCCCATGCATTCCCCAATGCACAATTGTGTTATTGGGAACTGGCAGATATCCAGGTGGAAACTGATATTTTTGCCTACAGATAATTTATAATAAAAGGCTCAAGCTTCCAATCGCTATAGCACATGCTGTTACTGAATTTTAGTAACTGAAGGGGTAGTAAATCATGTCAAAACTATAGCTTGGATATCAGGGTAAATGAGGGATTGGTAAGCATTTCATGCTGCTCTTAGATCTAAACAATTCTAAGCCAAAGCAGTGAAGAGGACAATGGGCAGATACTTTCTTTTTTTTTTAACCTGAGATGTTTCTTTTTCATACTGGAGTAGGTAGAGAGATGATGACATTGGAGATATTTTTTATTCTTTGATTTATATTTTAAGAGGGCACAAGGTATTTCAAGAGAAATGCAGTGTATTTGATATTGTCAAGACACCTACTTGCCATTATATACTCCAGGAAAAAAAATACAGGTAGCTGGTATTTGAAAAGCACACTTTGAGACTATCTCACAAACACTGCAAGCACATTTGAGTCACTGCTGTTCAGCCAATTCTTATAAAATGCTAACTTTGTGTATAAAAGAACATTTTTTCCCCTGAAACAGTGACAAGATTTCTGATCTAGATATAAACTAAACAAGCATTAAAAGTGCTGGGGCTCCCCCTAATGATCAGCAAACTGAAACAAAATCATTTTTTGCTTTTACAAAATGTATTGCTTCACACATTTGGCAAATGATGTTATATATGCTAATCTATTTATGTCTCTCCTTTGCCAGTGGCCTGGGTTCTGAGTGTTCCATGGGGATGTTAATTGCAATATGTCTAAAACGGAACTCTTCCTGTGGTCATTTCTCCAAACCTGCTTCTCTGCCTATAGTCCTTCTCCTAGTAGAATCTACTCAATTCTACTATTTTTAAATCTATAGGCAGCAACCTTAAGAAGCCTTCTTATTAGTGTCCATATCGTCTTAATTGTCCACTCAACATAAATTTCTATGCTTCTGTCTTAATTAAGAGTCATCACCATAATGGATCTCGATAATCACAAAGTCCTCTTTGCTGCTTTTTCACCTGCTGTGCTCTGTCATTCTCCACTTCAACTTGGTCAATTATGATCTGATCTAAATGATTTTCCTGATCACCACTGAAGAAAACAGAGTCTGGATCACCAAGAGCTACGTCTGTTAGAATGATGGGAAATTATCTTCACCGGTTCCTCACTTTTTCCAAAACTTCTCCCAAGTGTTCTTGCTGCTGCAAAGGTGCCGTCACCTTGAGTTTCACAGACATTTGTCTAATAGTAGCCAATGAATGATTAAACTTACTGGTTCAGAGGGAAATAAGACTATACATGCTTTTAGGTCATAATGAATAGAATTTTCCCCCCACTAATTAGTTTGTTCCGTGGTAGTATTCCAATGTTGAGCATAAATTCCCCTCCTTTGGAGATAATTTCTATACCTTGTAATCTTTGAAAGTAGGCTGATTTTTACACTTCAGTATGACATGTAGAGAATACACATTACGTCTGCCATGCTAACCCTGAAAAATTTAAAGGCCCCAATAACCATGTTTTACTACCCTAGGCTCATTTACCTGATATCATATAAATATTTGCATAAAACAATCCAATTTTTCCAACCACACAGATTCCATGAACACTGGCAACACGTTTGGATGATTTACGAAGCATCACATAGCCTCAGTGTTCAGATGACACAGTCATAATCTCTTGTCTTTGTTTTGTGGATGTTTGGCTTGTATTTCAAGTGATAAGTCCTTAGGTCTTATTTAGATGCAGGCTTTTGGTTTTATTTAGATACAACTATTAAATATGCCTTAATATCAAGCAATGAAAAAAAAGCACCTTTACCTAAAAGAAATGTTCTTAAATTTAAACTTATTTTGGCATTATTGTTTTCAAATCTAGTGATAGTGTGCTGACTATTTAACCCCTTAAACATACAGAGAGAGAAAAGTGAGAGATGTGCATCACTAATAGCTTTTATGCTTTTAATAACAATGTTTTTAAAGATTTTATTTACTTATTTATTTTTAGAGAGAAGAAAAGGAGAGAACCATCATTGTAAGAAAGAAACATCAATCAGTTGCACCCCCGAGGACCTGGCCTGCAACCCAGGCACGTGCCCTGGCAGGGAATCCAGGCTGTGAGTTGTAGGTTTGCTGGCCAGTGCTCAATCTACTGAACCACACCAGCCAGGATTAATAACAATGATTTTTTTTCTTGAAAATAATGTGAGAAATGGTGTCAGAATAATCCTCTATACCTCTAAAAATAGACAAGCAATTAGAGATATAAAGCCATAAATAAAAGGAGTCTCTCAGAGAAGTAATAAAAGTTTAAACAAGGGAAAGTTTTATGTAACAGAAAGTATTATGTTAATATTCAGGAATATTATCTATCTTCTGCATCCTAAAGATAATTCTGGCTTTGGTCATAGTTTTCTTCTCTTTTGCATGGACATTTCTTCGAAGCTGTTGTGCTTGAGGCTGAAAAAGAAAATGCAGTACAGGACAATTTAGAGAGGGGTGATAACCAAAGCAGGTGGTTAGGTTAACTAAAGAAAGACTTTTGTAAAGTCTGTAGAAAACAGGCTGTTACACAGATTTTATGCAACTGTAAAGAAATGAATGATTCCAGGTTTGATTAATCAAGATAAATTTTTTCTATATGAGTTTTGTAGATTTCTTCTATCATTGTTACCTCCATTTCTCACCCTTTCCTCTCTTTGCCCACTTCTACCTTTTCATACCTCCTCCCTTCCCCCCTCTTTTTTCCTTCTCTCTTTGCCTTCTTCCTCCTCTTCTCTTCCTTCTTCCTCTCTCCATTTCTCTCCCATCCTCTCTCTCTCCTCATTTTCCTTTGCTTTTTCCTATGTGTCACAGTTTTTTAGAAGAATTACTAATAATTTTACCTCCATTTATTTGTATGAAATGTTGACCTACGGATTTTTCTCATACAACATAATACTGTGTATAACCACATAAACTATGAGTACTTGTAAAGGTACTTTTCTTTCCACCAGGTAATAAAAATAAAGTAAAAAATATTTTAAATTATAACAAATAGTCTGTTTAAAAACAAAGGCATATGAAGAGAAGGTGCTGCTAGCTGTTTATTCTTTCATCCAGTAGCCCTCATGCAATATAAGATAGCAAAAGAAATTTGGAAATTATTATAACAGAAACTAGTAAACTATGCTATTTTAAGTTTATGTATTACCTAGCTAAAGATTAAATTATAAGTCACTATATCTGTGTTGTTAATACATAGTTAACAAAAATATATAAGAATAAAATGTCATTTCTTATAACTTTGGAAAAGAGTGCTTAGAAAAGGAAATGACAATTTTATCCTTCAGATTGTGTTTAATTTTATAATTAGCATGATTTGATATTCAAAAATTAAATGCATACTAATTACAATTTGAACATACAAATCAGTAACTGGTGACTGTACAAGTACCTGGAGTGTAATTAATTTGCATCTTTATAATTACTGGAGTGCTTTCCACATTCCCTTGGCTATTGTTCTCTTTACGTTAAAATAGATATTTAGAGTAAGACTACTTAAAAAAAGGTTTTTTCAAGTAAACCAGTGGTACTTTTTAGAAATAACTTAAGCTAAAATATAAAATTGACTTGGAATATTTAAAAACTCAAAACCAGAGTTGATTGAACAACTGAAACTTTATTTCAAATGGAAAAGAAAGACTTAAATGAAGGGTTTTTAATTCCCAGATCTTAAAGAGAAAAATATGCCCCAGGGCATCATTCTTTCTTTTAAAGATGAAAGACTGCTTTATAATAGAGTCTTCCTCCTTAGTCTAGAAAAATCCTAAGATTTGAAATTTTTAATATGAGGGACATCTTAGAGTTCTGACCATTTTGAAAAATCCAATGGAGTGATTAACTGTGAAGAAAGTAATCATGTATTAATTATTTAAGTGATCTTGTTAGTTTGAGTTGAATTATGTTTACAGATTTTAAATTATATAGGATTTTAATTGCATCTAGATTTTTCCCTTTCATAAAATTATCAGAAACAAAGTATTTGTTAGAAATATTTCATATTTATTCTATCTCTTTATAATAGGTATCTAAGAAATATTTTGAATATGACATAATTCGAATCAGAATGCTTACATGTGCTTTTCAGTTAACTTTAAATTACTTAAGCTTCTAGTGGCACAATTAAATATAATTATATTTATAATTTCTAGAATTTCTATTTTTATGTTACACTTACATTTCTCCTTTTGTCTATGAGAAAAGAACTCAATAAAGTAAAAATACTTGAGGTATATAATAAGGGTATGGCAGGTATATGTACCTAAGTTACCAATAGCAAAGAATAATAAAGGCAGAGTGTAGATAACTAGAGTTTTATTTAAAAAATATAATTTTGAAATTACTTAAAATTACTTAAATTACTTTTCATATCTGAAAAGCATGTTTTGGGCATCTACTGCTTTATAACAAACTCCCAAATGTGACTGGTTTAGAATATTATCTTAGGTTGTTCATAATTGTATTAAGAAAAATTTGGCTGGGTCCTGGCTTGTATGGCTCAGTGCATTGAGTGCCAGCCTGTGAATCAAAGCGTTGCAGATTCAATTCCAAGTCTAGGATATATGCCTGGGTTGTGGGCCAGGTCCCCAGTGGGGGACACGTGAGAGGCAACCACACACTGATGTTTCTCTCTCTCTTTCTCCTTCTCTTCTCCTCTCTAAAAATAAATAAATATATACTCTTAAAAAAAAAAGAAAAACTTGTCTGGGCCACCTGTTTCTGACTCCCGTGCTGTAAATTGGAGTAAGTGAAACCAGGGGACTCAGGTCTGAAAGGGCTTTATTATGTGCACATGTGATGCAGCAGTGGGGACAGCTGGAAGACTGGGTTCACAGTGGCCCTCTCACTCTCACTGTAGCTCCAAGGTGTCTCTACCTCGTCTCTACAGTAGAGTAGTTGGACTTCTCATCTGGTGATCAGAGCTCCAAGTGACAGGAAACAGAAACTGCCTTCCTCTTAAGAATTAGGGCTCAATTTGGCATATAATTACTTATGTACTACTCTAAGGTCTAATGTCACAGGCTAGTCCAAATTTAAAATTAAACAGACCCTAGCTTTCTCCAGGGAGAGCTGTCAACAAATTTGTGACACAGCCCTGGTTCATACTGTTATCTCTTTCCTTTACCTCTTCATACCTACCCAATCTTGAAAACTGCATTTATATACAAGTCTTTTTTGTATCTATAAGAGAATGTGTTATTCCATTTAAATATATTAAGTAAATGCAGTGATCCTACCAATAATAATATTAGAGGAAAAAAATGGCTATAACTCGAACCTAAATATGCTATCATTCTCTGAATATCCACTTTATATTTTCATTAGGAGTTACTTAGATTGGCTTTCTTTAGTTTCTTGGACATTGGAAGAGAAACATTCTAATTAAGAACACTAACTCTTCCAAAACTTTCAGAATTATGGCACTACCTGGAGCCAATCTGCCTTTCCCACATCTCGGCTGTCGCCAATGAATCTGCAGTTGTGTCACCCATATACACCACGCACACATGCATATGGATGTATGTTTTAATTAGTAAAGTGAGGGATATTAGTATTTGGTGAGGATATCTTATTTAATAGTTATTTGGTATGTGTTAACCCCTAACTCTCTCCCAAGAAGATCTATAAATAAATAGATATTTTTATCCCTTTATTGAACATAATTGAGGTTTAGAAAGAATGAATAAATACTTTCAAGATCACATTTGTCATGGTCTTTGTAGAACTTGGATCTGGTTCGGACTATTGTAACAATCAGGATAGTTTCAACTGTGCTACAGTAATAAGCAATCCTTGTTCCCCCCAAATCTGTTATGACATGACAGGAACTTCCTAAAACTCTAGATGGAAATTCAAGAAGAAACAGAGGTGCTGAGATCATATATGGACATAGAAATTTGGGGGATTCCTATTAATGTGACCAATTTGTTCTAACTTAAAATTTGGTGAAGCCTAATAATATCAGGTTATTAGCGCTAAATTTCCTAAAGAATAAATATTGTTAACACAGTTGTACAAAGGCACTGATCCATTCTAATAAGACTTAATGTTTTTGTGGTTTGAAATAATCGTCTATGAGGGAATATCTGAAGAATCTAATATAAATTCATGTTTCCATGTTTGCCCACCAGAAAAAAAAAAAGTAAGAATTCAATCTTTGAAATGTCAGCTTTGGTCTTCATTAATGTATTATGAAAAGCTGTTTCTACTTGTTTCCCAGACTAAACTACTTACTAGTAGCTCAGCATTGCCGAGATTCCATCCTTCATTTCAGATATACAAAGATAAAACGAAACAAGTCAGGGACAGAAATTTCTGCAGGTTATTCAGAGAAATAGTTTTCCATAACCCACTGGTGTGCAAGGCAAATTCCATGGGATATATCCCAATTTTCACTGTAGAAAGTCAGCGTGCATCACTGTATATCTAACTCAGAGCAGAATTTAAAAGTCTATAGTCATCTGGGTTCCTATCTGAGAGATTACTGATGCTCGTATTCTAAAACCTCCCCACTCTAAAGTGATCTCACCTGGAAACAACAGTGCCCACATAACTTGAAAGGCCAAGTTATTGCAGATTTCTGGAGCCCCAATCCATTGAAGACTCTCTTTCACTCATCATACAACCATTAGCTTTGGCCCTTTCGTAGCCCATCAACGGGTCGATGAATGAATGCTGAGTGTGCTCAGAGACAGGCTTCAATAATTACACATATTCAACAAAAATGGCGTTTTACCATGCACACAGTTTACAGAACTTTAAAAATTTTCCCTAGTCTTTTTCAGTGTTAAACAATATAACATTCACATACTACCTCTTAGAAAATTATGAAACTGCACTGCATCTCTGGGTCATCTAATTGATTTCAATATTTTCCTGACATGTAATATACTCTAATGAATATCCTTGCACAGAGGTTTTTGTTCATTTGTTTTACAATGTCCTTAAGATAGGTTGTGAGTACTGATTTGGGGGGTCCAAAGTATACACATTTTGATACATATGTTGCTTGATAATCCTTCTGGACTGCAGAAATTAATATTTCTTTCCACCTTTTACACACATAATTGTCTACATAAAACAATAATAGTCTCTGAGACTGACAATCTGATAGAGAAAAAATACAGCAGTATTTTAATTTGCAGTTTGTATTCATTAGTAATTTTCAGCCTACCTTATGCCTTTTGGCCATCTGTGTTTATTATCTTGTGAATTACCATGCCTATTTCTATTTTCCTAGTGGGATATTCATATCTTTGCTATAAATGCATCACAATTATTGATATAAACCATATTAAGCCTTAACTATAGTATATATTAAACTCTCTTACCACCCTCACCAGTCTGTATGGTCTTTTTCAATCGTTTTTGAATTCAAATCTGCCAGTATTTAACTCTGTGGTTTCTGACTTGGATGTCTATGTAAGTTTTGAAGCGCCCACCTCCAGACTACTCAGCCAAGTCTGGAGCTACAGATGGATATGGTGAAAATTGAGGAATGTCTTAAGTGGTGATGGAAGGAGTCACTTAAGAGGGAGATCACAACTCCAGGCACACAAGAAACACTCACGGCCTGAGGAGAGAGCTCTGGGATTATGGGCAAGGATAATAACTTGTTCGTGGACTCATTGTCCATTCAAAAGGGGAATACACTCTATATTTTCCCCTAAAACTCAGTATATATTTAAGCATTGAATTGGATCTTGACCTTTATTTGATAGTTTAATAGGATACTTTATAATTTTATGGTCCAGAATATATTTTTATATAGCTAAAAAAATCACTATATATTTTTTACTTTAAGATTTTCATTAAACAGCAAAAATCTATACGTGTAGAAATATGTTCTTATAGATTCTGGCTTGTCTTTTCATTCTCTTAGAGATGTATTTTGATGAATTGGAGTTCTTAATTTGAAAACAGTCCAACTCATCATTTTTTTTCTTTCTGGTTTCTACTTTTTGTGTTTTAAGAAACCCTTGTCTATTTAAAATTCATAAAAAATATTTTCCTGTGTTATCTTCTGGAAGTCATATTGTTTGACCTTGCACATTTTGATCTTCAATTCACCTGGTGAATAATGTGACATTAGAGTGGCCCCAGTCTTGCCACTGAGTTTGAAGGAACATGAAGTAATGTTGTAGGTGGTGAACATTTGCTGTGTCTTCAGTGTGGTGGTCAGATGGTGCTTCATGTTTCCAGAACTTAGAAACAGTACATTTAAAATAGGATCTTTTATTGTAAAGAAATCAACTTCAACAAAGTTGATTAAAATAGCCCACTTGAGGAATATATCTTCTTTTTTACTTGACTATTCAAACATCCAAATTATTTACTTGAAACTTTGATTTGGAGTCCATTAGAAATGTAGAAATAAATAGAGTCTTCCAAGTTTACTTAATCTTCACTGCTCACTGCGAAACCTTCCCAATTAATCCAAATTAAATATTTATTAATAAAAGTTTACTGTTTTCAATAAATTATTTGCAAACATCACTTATTGTTTGCAATAAACTATTATTTGTTAATCAGTAGTATTTGCTGATATAACAATTTCAGCCGAGTGCTATTTGCTGATCAGTAACTGAAATTGTTATATTGATTATTATTTACAACCTAATAATTTGTTTTCACATTATACAAACTTTTGTCTAAAGAATTCTACTTTTTCATATTTAAACCAGCTATAAATATATAAAGATTAAAGTATATATAGTGAATTTCAGCAATTTTTACTTGACTAAAAGAAACAGTTTTGTAAGTCTCATAAGGAATATTTAGAATAGATTTACAGCATATATTTTTCTTGTTCTCAAGAATTGTAAAATGTTTTTATTTGGCTCATATATCGCTGAATTATTAAAATGAAGTCATGTTCTGTCTAACTATACTTATTAACTTTTTTATGAAAGCACTTTGTTTTCTTTTCAGCAAAGAGTTGGTTGGTGAGGAGAGAGATAGCTGAGTCAATCATTTGATCTTTTAAAGGCATGATGTCACATCAGGAAATCCACTCAACAGCAAGTTTGTAGTACTGAGTAGTAGTATTGGCTTGACTAATTTTTCAAAATGTATGAATTTACCAATTAGATGAATAAAAAAAGAAAGAGTAATCCAAAGTATTGGATGTCCCTTTAAGCCTTTCAGTTCTCAAATGTTTCCCAAGCCAAAGCCTGATTTACATGTGAGTGAAATAAATTATCATTTAAATGACATACTTTTTTTAGAAACACAGTGGACCTTCTTGGTCCCTAAGTCCTTCCATATTTGTATCTCAAGTCTAAGTAACCACCATAATCATTTGTGTCTGCTTTGGGCCTTGATTATTTCTTTTGCTTATTTTGTTTTTGAAATCTTGAAAGGTAGATTTTGGGGCAGTCATACTTAAAGCCACATTAGCTAGAACTTATGGATCATTAGCTGTTCTGGGGTAAAAGGATACCTTAAGTATATCTAAGACTTATGGGATACCGGAACCCAGAGAGAGCCACTGTGAAGTCCAAGTCCACAGAGTTATAATCCAACTTGTTTGACTTCAGGCTAGCCCTGGAGAGACTATCAGATAAAATGATTTATACCATTTTTTTGCTAGAACAAAACTTAACATTTATATGTTACTTACTAAACTATTGGGAAAATGGTCAGTTCATGTGGACAGTGTTCCAACCAGAATGAGTCAGCATTTGAAGCATTAAGAGTGTGAAAGCTGTCACTATGTTATACTTGGCTAAATAATTCCTTGATAATTTCCACAAATTAAATAAATATTTGCTAATCAAATATTATGTTCTAGACATTGGGATATCTGCCAGAGATCAAAGAAAAAAAGAAAAAATAATATTATAAACATGGTCCCTAGTTTCATGTAATTCACTTTACATAAAAATGTCTAGGTTTGTTTGTTTTGGTGAAAAATAGTTCAGCTTAAATTATTCTGAAGTGATCCATATTTCAATTATCTCAGAATGATGTGGTATTTGTTTAGAGGAATTGAGAACTGTTTTTTGAAAATTTGTGATAATTGTTAGAGAGAGTAATGTTTGCTATATCCTAGGTTTTAAAAATGTTTTGTAATTTTGTGGGTTCTAAATATGCCTACATTGCCTCTTTTGTCCACTTTACCCACTCTACAACCACAATTTTCTATCTCTTATTGCTCATAGTTTGTAATTTGTTTGGATTACTTAGACAATCCTTTAACAATGCATGTGGTTTCTTAGCATTTTATGTACAAGGTGTTGTTTCAGACAATGGAGATATGGATACAACAGGGATAAGAATGAGCAGACCTTTGCATTTACTGAGTTTATATTTTGGTGTTTGTGTTATTACAAATCAACAAAGAGATAAAGAAAATATTTTCTTAGAACCCAATAAGTATTTTGAAAGGAATAAACATGGCAGCACGTAGAGAGTAGTAGAAATGAGTAGGCTATTTCAGATAGAGTGGTAACTTACTTGAAGCTGACATTTAAACTGAGATCTGAGTGGTGAGAAGGTGGAGAAGATACTCAGAGGCGGGGAAGAATAATGCAGTCAGAGGAAACTGAATGAATGGGTCCCGTCATCAGGAAAGGGTTTGGCATGCCAGAGTGGTTAAAAGAACTCCGAAACATGTCCTAGGATGAAATTTGTCTCTCTAATTTTGATCTCATGTGCATTAAGATATGTTTCTCTGTGGGTCATTAGCATTACCATTTATTTTGAAAAAAGGGTGCCACACCAGCTGGCCTTTTATTCCAGACAGTCACTCCAAGGATGTTTATACAGAATAGAACATAGATATAGTCAGTGCTTCATTCAAGTAAGTTTTCCACTATAAGCACACACAGCAAAATTCAGTTTGACATTACGTTTGTCATCACTTATTGACTAAGACACAACAAGACACACGAGGTGATGAGTCAGATCTATCTCAGGCTCTCTGATGCTGTCAGCACTCCAGAGCATCGGGTCCATCACTGCTGGTGATCATGCACGAAGTGCCAGAAGGATATTGTCAACAACAGTATCTAAGACTTGCAACCTTTGTTATCAATAATATCCAGATTAAACATTTAAAATAAAGAAGAATCAAATAGGAAGTGCATGGTAATTTTTCTGGAGGGTTTCAGCATCTTGTTATAAATGCTCTTATTTGTTTGGATTATTCAAATCATGTTGGTATAAAGAACATTGACGGGGTTGGTTGGCAATAAAAGGCACTTAAAAAAAAGACCATTATTGCGCAATGGCAATAAAAGACACTTAAAATGAATAAATGATTTGATCATCTCTCCAAGTTAATGAATGGCTACAAATAAGGATTTAAATGTGCTTATAATAATTTTTTCTCAAGTTCAGACTCTGTCTCCTCCTGGGTAGGTAAGTACATTTTTATGGACACATATACAACCTTCTACACTGCAGTTCTTTATTCAATAAATTTAGTGTGTACCTTTTGTATTCCAGGCACAATCACTAGGTTCTGTGGCAGAAAAAAATGAATAAGCAAGGTTATTGCCATACAGAGGGCCACAGTTGAATTACTTCCTACTTTATTCCATAAGTTAATTAATGGAAACACTTGGCATTCAAATATATTAATAAATCAAATTTTTAAATACAGTTGAGCTCCTCATTATACAGCATGTTTACTAATAGTTTGGATATTTTAATATTATCTTTCCCCCTGCTTTGATGAATAATTGACAAAGTTGTATACATTTAAGATGTAGAGAACAATGATTTGATATGTGTATACATCATGAAATTATCACATTCAAGCTAATTAACACATCTATCACTCCACATGGTTACCATTTTTCTATGATGAAAACTCAATTTCTACTCAGTACATTTCAAGTTATAAGACAGTATTATTTTTAATATATTTTATTGATTACAGTATTACTGTTGTTCCCATTTTCCCCCTTTGCACCCCTCCACCCAGTACCCCCCATGCCTCCCACAATCCCCCCGCTTAGTTCATGTCCAAAGGTCATGTATATAAGTTCTTTGTCTTCTCCATTTCCTATATTGCCTATTCTGTACCTACCAACTTGTACTTCTTAAATCTCTGCAACATTCCCCCATCCTCCCTTTCCCCCTCACAACTGGTAACCAACCAAATGATCTCCATAACTATGATTCTGTTTTGTTCCGCTTGTTTGTTTAGTTTGTTTTTTAGATTCAATAGCTGATAGTTGTGAATTTATTGCCATTGTAATGTTTGTAGTTTTGATCTTTTTCTTAAATAAGTCCCTTTAACATTCCATATAATAATGGTTTGGTGATGATGAACTCCTTATCTGGGAAGCACTTTATCTGCCCTTCCATTCTAAATGATAGCTTTGCTGGACAGGGTAATCTTGGATGTAGGTCTGTGGTTTTTTTTTAATTACTTTGAATACTTCTTGCCAGTCCCTTCTTGCCTGCAAGGTTTCTTTTGAGAAGTCATCTGACAGTCTTATGGGAATTCATTTGTAGGTAATTTTTCTCTTGCAGCTTTTAAGATTTTCTCTTCATCTTTAACCTTTGGTGTTTTAATTATGTGTCTTGGTATAGTCCTTTTTGTGTCCATGTTGTTTGGGATTCTCTGTGCTACCTGGACTCATATGTCTGTTCCCTTCACCAAATTAGGGAAATTTCCTTTCATTTTTTTCCAAACAAATTTTCAATTTCTCACTCTCCCTCTTCTCTTTCTGGTACCACTATGATTCAAATGGTGGTATGTTTGATGTTGTGCCAGAAGATACTTACCCTATCCTCATTTTTCTGGATTCTTTTTTCTTCTTACTGTTCTGATTGAAATTTTTATCTTCCTGTGTTCCAAATCATTGATTTGATTCTTGGCTTCATCCACTTCATTGATGATTGCTTATAAAATTTTATTTATTTCACTTAGTGTAACCTTTATTTCTGCCTGGGTCTTTTTTGTGCTATTGAAGTACCCAGTGAGTTCCCTGAACATCCTAATAACCAGTGTTTTGAACTCTGCATCCAATAGATTGTTTATCTCCATTTCATTTAGTTCTTCTTCTGGAGTTTTGATCTGTTCTTTCATTTGGACCACATTTTTTTGTCTCCTCATTTTGGTAGTCTCTCTGTATTTGTTTCTATGTTCTAGGTAGAGCTGCTTTGATTCCCTGATTTAGTAGTGAGGCCTAATATGAAAAAGCATGCCCAAAAATTGGATGGGATGGAGCCTTAGGTATCACCTGAGTGGGACCACTGGTGTGAACCAGTTTAATGGAGTCACAGATATGATGCTACCGCTTGTGGCTCTGTGTGGGGGAGGGCTCAGAAAAGAGAAAATGGCTACCACCTGGCCTCCAGAATTTTGTCCAGGAGGGAGCTATCCCAGCACTCACCCTGATGCCAAATACCTCAGTTTCTCCCCATATGCCACTGTTGCTCTTCAAGCTGCCACCCTGGCACTGGAGCCCAGAGGGAGTGAATCTGTATTAAGTTCTAGTCTGTTGTGGACCATTTAAGAGACACCTGAGAATACTGTAGTTTCTTCCACCACCCCAACCCCCACTGATTTTTACAGCCAGAAGTTATGGGGACTTATTTTCCTAGCACTGGAGCCCTGAGCTGGGGGGGTCTGGTATGGGGCTGGAATCCTTTGCTTTCAAGATATCCCCCCTGATTTTTATCCACCACACTTGGGTGTGGCACTGCCCATATCATATATTTGCCCTTCCTACCTTCCTGAATGAACATGAGTTCTTTAATTCCTTGGTTGACAGACTTCCACACAGCTAAATTTTCTGACAATTCTGGATGATAGTTGTTCTGTAGTTTAGTTGTAATTTATGACGTGGTTGTGTGCAGAGGTGAACTCTGCATCTTGACCAGACAATGCAGTGTTATTAACTACAGTCACCATATTCTGTATTAGATCCTCAGAACTTATTTATCTTATTACTTTGTATCCTCTGACCAAATTCTCCCAATTTTCCCCAAAACCCCCCAATTTTTCCCAAGTTTCAGCCCTTGTCAACCTCCACTCTACTCTGTTTCCATGAGTACAAACATTTTAGATTTTACATATAAGTAACACCACACATTACTTGTCTTTTTTGTCTGGCTTATTTCACTTTACATAATGCCCTCCAGTTTCATCCATGTTTTTACAAATGGCAGGATTTCCTTCTCCTTTAATGGCTTAATAATATTCATTGTTTATAGATAGTACTTTATTTTAAAAAATTATAAGTGTGACATCTACTAGTATTTAGTATATCAAAAGGCAAAAATACTGTGCCTTAAGGACTTTGCATGTGATATTTAGTTATTTACAAACATTTATTCATATCTACTCAGTGTTAGGAACTAATGTAAGCTGGGCCTTCCCCTACATCTTCAAATTGAAAATCCAGAGCCTTAGTCAAATAAGTAGTAATAAACTCTAACTTCCACAACCAACTGTGATAGAATGAAGTTTTATCTACTCCTACCTCCTCTACTGTATTTAATAAACATATTGATAAGTGAAATTGTGCATGAGAAATTATTGTTCTCAGAAAGCTATACTGTGAAAGCTCTCTCTTTCCTATTCTATATCAATTTCATTGTTACAGCTAAAACTCACAAAAATAACATTTTTATTTCAGATCTCAGATCCTTTTGAACCATTATTTGTTAATAATTGAAAACCTTTAGATGTGTGCTTTGTCTGTGAAATAATTTCAAATATACTGATAGTATAAAGACATTGAAAACAAAACTTGTTTTCCAGAATCATTTCATAGTGAATTGAAGATTTGTGCCCCATTACTCCTGAACACTCAGTGTTTGTTTCCTATACTTATGAGAATACTTATAAGAATTCTCTTTCATAAGGTCAATATAAATATCAAAATCAAGAATTATTAACATCTAATAATCATTTGAAGCTTAGACTCTTCAAACAGAAGTTTCTAAAAGTTTTCCTTTTATAGAAACTGATTAAATCAAAAGTACATTTATTATTAAAATAGTTCTTAGAATTTAATTATAAAGCATATATAAAACAATAAATTGAAGTATCAGGAGATAAATATGAGCAACTCACCCCAAATTTAGAGCCCAAGACAGTGTTGGAAATTGAGAAATCAAAAATTAGAAAATTAGAGGACAAACTCAAGCAACACAACATTAAAGAAATCTTACTGAAGTGGCCCTTTCTGGGAGGGTGATGCAACCCCACCATGAGAGCTTAAAAGACACAATAGAGAAAATGACTAATTCTAATAACTAAATCTAATACAACCTTTGGAAATAAAATGGTATTCAATTGTGCTTGTAGAACAATCTCACAAAGTCAGTGACCATCTCCACTCTTCTCCTTGGCAAAAGTGGAAATACAGAGTGGAGAGGGGAGCACAAAGACCCAGTCAGTCCTCCTTTGGACTACGGTCCACTCCTTTGGATTCTCACTTCCCTGAAGGGGTAAATTTTTTTCCTGTGGAATTGGGAACAGATCTGCCAATTGTTATATAGCCTTAAAAGTAGGCAAGGAAGGAATGGAATGTCCCTCAGTCTTCCTTCTTTTGCTTCCTCTCTTTAAAAAATAAATAGGCAAAGGATGATTTAAAATTAAAATAAAACAAACAAATAAAAACCTTCCCCTAACACCTTTCATGTCATAATGTACAAGTCATGATATTTAACACTTGGATCCTAATGCCCCCTGAAAAAATAATGACTTCAGCTTCCTGTTTTCTGACTTCCTGTTTTCTAACCCAAATCTGGTCAACATGTGACATGCACTCCTTCCCTTGACATTATTGAGTGGCAGTTAATGTCCCAACAGTCCTCTGGCACAAGCTGTTCTTTCTATTTCTTTGGTGTGAGTTAAGCACTGGTCCATAAGGCTCCCCAGCTGCAAGGAGTATATAGTAAGCAAGCTGTTAGGGGTTCCCATTGGAAAACATTTCCATAATTTGAGAGTTAGGAGGTAAGACCCTCCTTCTAGTTAATGGGATTTGGTCACTGAGCTGTGGAAGAGATTTCCTGGAGAAGGTAGAATTTTTAGAATATATACAATTCCTGCAAATATTAAGATATGCATTATACAACTGGGAAACACTGAATTTGTGTTAGGTACAAAAAATCATAAATAAATGAAAATAGGCCATTATTCACACAAGAGAAAACAAAATGTTGAAAGAAAAAAATAAAGCAACCCTTGTATGGTGCATGACTGAGCTCTGAATGCTTCCATTTGGTGATAATATGATAAACATGAATATTCATTTAATCAAAACCACGATATATTATTTCAAGAGGATGAGAGACCAAAAGTATGCACGTGTGTGATGGGGGCCGGAAGATGAAGGCACTAAATTCTCATCTTCCACAGTGGGAAGCCAATAGAGAAAGCCTACTAATAAAAAAAATCAGGAAATAGCAACATAAGCATGTTATTTAGAGAGTTGGAGAGATCTTAAAAGAATCAGCTAATACATTTGAAAGTGATTCCATCTGTGCATCAGGAAATGGGCTGAGAAAAAAAAGCACAGGAACCACGTGACACTTAACCTACATGGGTATATAAGTTGGATTAAAATAAAAGTAAACTGAAAAATACTGTGCTGTATATATTGAAATACAAGTGCATCTACAATTTGGAATCTTTCTGAATACATTTTATATTTATTTGACATTAAGTTCTCTTATACGAGATATGTAAGTTTTACATTCTACTTGGGGCTTTGAGAACACACAAAAAATATTTACTTTCCTATAAATGGGAAAAAATATTTTAAGACTACTAACACTGAAACAAAGTGAAATATTTACTGTAGAAACTGTAACTATTTTCAATGACAATAAATTTGGTCAGCAAGGAAAAGAATTTGATATAAAAAAGTTCAGAACTACATACATAATAAGCTATTTATGAAATGTTCAAAAGAATATGTCCCAAAGGAAGGTGTCATGGAAGTTTTCTGTCCATTTCATAGTTAGCGTGATTACAGATGGCCCTGAGAGATGGTGCACATCAGAGCTCTGTCCTGCAGTGTTTCAAAGCAGTCAGAGCAACACTAACAGTGAAAAGAACACTCATCATCAGTGACTTTAACAAGTTTGTCTGTGAGGATTTGAAATATCTTAATTTTATTTTCTCACAAAAACTACTTCTGGATATTTTAATTATATATATATATATATATATAAATTCCAGTATGTTGATACCCTCAAGTGAGCATAGTATTATATAATTTTATCACATTTATTAATGGAGCCTGATTTACTAGGTCATGAAACTGTAAGTCTTGACTCCATGAGTACTAATTAACATTTTTAATGTATAGATATAAAAAAGCACTGCCAGATTCTCAGACACCAGAAGCCTCAATTTGCCAAGAACTGATGTAGCCCTAAGGTAGAGAAACCACATACAATGAATGGTATTTGACCATTTAACCTAAATTTTCACTCAGCTTTCAGATTTCAACAATTAGATTGGACAGTAAGGCAGGTTGAGGGGAAAAAAAGAAGCCAACTAAGAAATTTCATCCATAGAATGACAAAATATATCCAAAAGCCTAGAGCAGAGCATGCCTAGGTCACTCATGGGATTCCATGCCCACCTTAACTCATCATCAGCCTGGGAGGAAGCACATACACAAATGGTACTCCCATATAATCTCTCACCTTGACCCCTATAATCAGCAATGTCAAAACTCTCTTTTCAGGTTCTAGGTCTGTGATCCACAACATAGCACAAGTTTTCCTATGGTTCATAGAGAAACTCAGAAATCCTGAATTGCTGGCTGATGAGCCTTGGTCATTCATCATGGAAAATAAAACAAACAAACAAATCAACTGAGAAAGGATGAGACTGATTAGTTGACAGCATTGTTTCCAAAGCATGATATTGCAAGGCCTAGGCATTTCATCCCAAAATTTATACAACTGAAAGCAAAAAAAAAAGCCAACACAAAGTGCTGCAAAATCTTATAGAATCACCAGTCTACTAATCACCAAGACAGATCCCATGCTGTACTCTAACCCTTCTTCTCCCAACTGTCTGTTCTTTTACACTCTTATCCTAAAATCTTCATGATAATTTTCCTGACATTTCCCACAGCCTGCCATACATGCCAAGTTAAAGCAGATGCTAAATGTGCATGCACATATTTGCAAGTATGCACACATACAGATGTATATCAAGAAATATCAAAAGATCTCACAAAAGGTAAGATATTTCCATCGAGAAAGGCAAAGTAAAAAATATTTAGCTGAAAATGTAATTCGTACACATGCAATCAATTAAAGGTAAGTTCATGCTGCAGGTAGATTGTAGTAAGGGCCCTCCCTGTATTTACATGACTTCACAGTTCCCACTAACAAGGGTGGTATATATTTCCCTCTCTTTAACTCTGAGTTTAGCCATATGTTTTCCTTTGGCCAGTGGAGTGTTAGCAAAAGTGATTAAGCAGAGCCATGACTGGTGTGGATCCCTTGGTTGGGCATCGTCCCACAAAGTGAAGTGTCACTGATTCAATGCTCGGTCAGGCCACATGCCTGGGTTGCAGTTTCGGTCCCAGTCCAGGCCTGTGGGAGACATCACCAATTGATATTTCTCGTTCATATCAATGTTTCTCCCCTTCTCTTCCTCCCTCCCTTGCCCACTCTCTAAAAATACATACTCTTTTTTAAAGTATCAAGCAGAGGTTTGAAAGGCCTCATCTGCTTGGTCTTGGCAGTGATTTCTCCCTGTTAATGTAATAAGATCATACCCAGGCTAGCTGATGAGAAGATGAAATGCGGGAAGTCTGTCCTCCTTGTTCCAGCTGATAGCCAGCCAACTGCATGCTGATCCACACCAGAACAAGGAGAACCAACCGGTGAAGCCTAACCTAAATCACTAATTCTCAGACCTGGAGCCAAATAAATGCTTATTGCTTCAAGTCACTGAGTTTCTGAGTGATGTATTATGCATTGCTATTTTAACAGCAGATAACTGACATTATTCTCAATGGCATTTATAAGGATATCACCTAAAATACATGGGTATATTTAATTAATACTAGAAATGATATTTCTAAAAACTATACTACATCAAAATATCATGTAGTATTGATTTTGAAAATATCATACCAAAACTTGTAACTTAGTCACAGTTGGAATTTTTAATTCCTGGCATGAAGCAAAATAAATTTAAAAATACACAGGTAGATAAATAAATTACATTCTTTTTGTTTCCTGAAATTAGCTTTGCCTAGCAAGAGGAACTCTATTAAACTCTTAGTCAGTATTAGAAATATTTGGATAAAACTATACAACCTACCTTCATAGTCTATTACATTCTTCAAACTATTAGATATACACAAAGAGAATGTTGCAGCAAACTCTATTTCCCAGAAGAGTTAAGCTTTGCATTGATAACATTTGCAATGGATAGTCATCAATCTAAGCCAAGTCCTTTTGCTCCCCATCAATTCTTTCATTTGTTTTTATTCTATGCCTCATTTATTCTATTCCAGAGCTAGTCTACAGCTTCACCATCTACTCAAACCTCTTTCTCGAAATTAATCACCTAACTCACTTGACTTACACGGCACTGTGCTATTTATTTTAGTTTCATATTTCTTCACTGACTCTCACCATTTATAAATGGAAAAAGATTTCAAGCTGTTTGTAAATTCAAATTTGTGGCTAGAAAGATACAAGAATACTCTTTCTCTAAAGCAAACCCAGTATACTATTTTAAAAGGAAAAATAAAAATATTAGAGGAATAAAAGGTATTTTTATTAGAAAGCAACTTTTACAAAATTTACAGGAAAAATGGAATTATTAAAAAGGTATCTAGGGGACAAATTAATAGAAACTTCCAAATTGAAGGGGGAAAACACAGAAAATAAGGCTAAATTTAAGAAATACAAAAGATAGTTATAGAAATTCCACATGGGTCTAATATGAGATATAAAAGTCACTCCCCTCAATAACCTCAATAACAAGCAGAAAAATATACACAGAAAGAAGGAAATAGTGATTTAAAAATTAAATTTTCTTGTCAAAAATATGATATTTTAAAAAGGATGATGATGATAATGAAGATGATGTGGTTGTTGAAGATGAAACGGTGATGATGAAGTTCATAGAAGCGGCTGTTAAGGCAGCCTCACAAAATACAGAGCAGAAAAATGACAAGATAGGAAATACGCAAAATTTGGCTTTAGGGAAGGCTTTTGAGATAAAATTATACTGTTAAATATTTCTGGTTCCCTAGCTAGGGTGTCTTTAATAAACTGAAGAGTATAGGAGTATTTAATGGTATCAAATTTTGTAAAATGTACACATTCCAAAGAGAAACTCAAAATAGGCAGCTTTTTAATCAACAGAAAGAACATATATTATCAGTCATAATATAGTCTGTATAAACAAGACAAATAAACAGATAAAGAAACTAAAACATGGCAAGTTTGGGAAACAAGATATGTACCAAATAGGGGGAAAAACAAAGGCAGTGGGAGGGCAAGAAAGCTCCCAACTCCCCAAACACTGCCCACCTATTTACAGTTTGGAATGTGGTCCTATAAAAAACAACAACGATAAAACAAACACACAAAGGAGATGACAAAGAAGCTCACTCCAGTGTTAGAGTTTCTTGAATTCAAATTGGCCCTTGAACGACACAGGTTAGAACTGCACAGATGCCCTCAGGTGTGAGTATTTTCAATAAATACTGTAACTGCATTTTCTCTTTCCACACTGTGATTTCCTGAGCAACATTTTCTTTTCTCTAGCTTACTTTATTATAAGAATACATTATAGTATAATACATATAACATACAAAACGTGTTTTTGATCATTTATGTTATCAGTAAGGCTTCCAGTCAACAGCAGGTTATCAGTAGTTTTCAGGAAGTCAAAAGTTATATGTGGTTTTTGACTGCACAGGGGCTCAGTGCCCCTACCCCCTTGTTGTTTAAGAGGCAACTGTATTTTCTGCCAATTATTTCCACCTATATTTATTATTTGACACCATTAATACAAATGATATAAACTAAAAATATAGAATATCTGGGGAAAATTTTATATCAGAATTCAGGTAATTACATATTACTAATTATATCTGTATGAGAGAGGAAAATGGTGATTGATAGCTTAAAAATTAGTAAATACATTTTTCTTTCTGATCTTCAATATATTGATCAAATTAATTTCTTTCTTGAACATTATTTTTAACATTATTAAAATGTTTCTGGATGACTGGAATCCATTACACCTTTTTAGTTTATTTTTAGGATTTCTTATTATCAATAAATTATTATTGTCTTGGAAGTGAGAATACCTAAATTCTACTCTATTTTTTTTCCAATAAACTCACTGTGTAGGTTAGGTAAGTGTTCGAACTCTCTGGACCACCATTTTTTCATCTTAACCAAGATGGTTATAATATACTGCCATATAATGTCATTTTGAATACTTGACATATTATCGCAGATACTGTGATACACTGTATATTCCTGATTACGTCCTTACAATGAACAATATTAGAGGAGAATTTTTACCCCGATTTTTCAGAGAACAAAACTGAGTCCAGGAGACATTAAGTAATCTGCAGAAAGGCATACATATATGTATTGGTATTGATATCCCAGTTAGTTTCCTCTGCAATGCAGTACAGCAAGCAGAGGGTTGTGATAAAACAGCTGATATCGTGCATAGAAGAGCTGACAGCATGAGTAATTAGACATGTTGGTCATTCACACAAGATAATTTGAGGGGTGTTAGAATAAATTTCCTCCTATTAACTGTTGCTTTCTATTTTTCTTGTGTCAACATTAAGGATGTATTATTTCACTATTCCAGACATTATTAAAATGGGAACTGAAATATGACAGCATGGTGTGAAGTTAGATGTCTAGCTGATAACAGAGTTCATTGTGAATAAAACACAGGATAAGTATAAACAAAAATGTGAACAAAAGTTTAGAAAATACCCCAACACAAATCCAATCTAATTTACAGATTTTCAACACTTGGCCAATAAAAGACAATTGAAGTTAGTCTTTTTTAATATTTGAAAATGCAAATCTGTAATTCTAGATAGAAAGAAGTCTAAAGACTTCAAAGCACTTTCAGACTAAGTATAATTGTTCAAAACTTTTGGTAGGTAAAGTTATAGAAACTCATATGGTTCCCAATAATTATGTAAAGGGGAAAAATTAGCAATTAAGAAATTAAAAAGCTTAGAGGCTGTTACTTTTATTCCAGAAACACTTCCAAAGGAGAGCTATTCAGCCACTAGAGGCGTTTCCTCCTTTTCAAACAAAGGGCACTTGAGGAAGTGGGCAGCAAAAAGAACAAAACGCACCGCTCCTACTGAGCTCAACCCATCTTCACACTTCACGCAGCAAGCCCCCCACAGATTGAGTCTGTGTCTGGAGATGCAGGATAAGAAAGGAAACTTGACTTTGACCCGACACTGAAATGTATCATTAGTATTCTTGTCATTAAAGATTAGTCATCTTATATTCCTTGAACTTCTTCCACAAAGGACCAAAGGTAGTAGAGTTCTTAAGGAGTTAGAAGCACTTCTTCCTGGAAACATATTAATCAATAATAAAATTTTTAATTAATAATACTAACTTGGCCTGAGTTCTTCTATTTCAGGCATTGTGATAATTGCTTTGCAAAGCCTATCTTTTTTTTATTTTAATTGTTGTTCAAGTACTGTTTTCTGTCTTTTACTCCCATCCCAGCCCCCCCCCGCCGCAGTGCTCCCCTACTCTCTCCCATTTCCAACCTCTCTAGTTTTTGTCCATGTGTCCTCTATACTTGTCCCTGTAAACCCTTCCCATTTTCCCCTGAAATTCCCTCCCCTCACCCCTCTGGTCACTGTCAGCCTGTTCTCTATTTCAGTGTCTTTGGTTATATTTTGCTTGTTTGCTTGTTTTGTTGATTAGGTTCCCGTTGAAAGTGAGATCATATGGTATTTGTCTTTCACCGCCTGGCTTATTTCGCTTAACATAATGCTTTACAGTTCCATCCATGTTGTTGCAAAGGGTAGGAGCTCCTTCTTTCTTTCTGCTACATAGAATTCCATTGTGTAAATGTACCATAGTTTTTTGATCCATTCATTTACTGATGGGCACCTAGGTTGCTTCCAACACCTGGCTATTGTAAATTGTGCTGCTATGAACATTAGGGTGCATAGGTTCTTTTAGATTGGTGTTTCAGAGGAACACAGGTACAAAAATGGCAATGAATAAGTACCTATCAATAATAACCTTAAACATAAATGGATTAAACGCCCTAATCAAAACACATAGAATAGCTGAATGGATGAGAAAGCATGACCCACACATATGCTGCCTACAAGAGACCCACCTCAGGACAAGACCTACACAGAATGAAAGTGAAGGACTGAAAACAAATTATCCAAGCAAACGGACTGCAAAGCCTATCTTATCTAACACTCTCAATATCCTTATGAGGTGGTTACCGCATTTTACTTAGGAAGAAGCTGAGAATTAAGAGAAAGTATGTGGTTGAAACAATGAAGATATTAAGCAGTGGATGATGATTTGAATTTGGTTTTGAGTTCAAAACTTCAATCTTAGTTATTAAATAAGCAAACATTTTGAGTTCACTGACAATTGTTATTTTGATGAGGCTTGTCATATTTTCTACATAGCATTTGTAGACAAATATCTTCCTCAATAAGTATCTATAGATAAAGTAGAAATGAATATACATAGCATCTAGAAATAAATATATGTGTACATATTTCCTAGAAATGAATAAAACAGCACTGCATTGACATCATTTAAAAGATAATACAAAGGAATTCTGTACCTGAATTTCATCATGGTAAAAGGAAAAAACAAAAAAACTTTGGGGTTAAAATCTCCTTGAACACATAATCTTAAATGTGCCATTTACTGAATAAGATTATGATGAGAAAATTCACCCTGTTTGCTGCTCACTAAAAGCATTTATTAGGCCAAGATGGCTGCTGACATGCTCATAAAATGTTCTTCTTATAAAATTACACAGCACAAGAAAACAGTTAAATCGAATGGTCCGTAAAAACTGTTTGCATACATACATCTCAAAAACCAGATTTGCTGTGCGTGCAGTTGTCTGAAAGTGCAAGCTCAGAGCATAGCCCAGGTGGAAAGCTGTTGATCAGTGTGACTAATGTGGTAAGCGCTAGTAATAAAGGAGTCAAAACAAAAGGCCCAAACAGTTGGCTGATGATGCAGGCAGACAGCTCATTACACCTGGGATAGTGAAAGGAGAGTGGTGCGGAGCTCAGCTCCAAGCAGAAAGAAGCGGGCAGCTGCTACAGTACAGCTGCAAGCGCACTGAACAGCAGTTGAGAAGGCTGTGCCGACCTGGGCAAGTCCCTGGCCTGTCTGGTCCTTAGGTTCTTCCTTTGTGCAGTGAAAGCAACAAGACTCCTTTAGAGCTTATAGATCTTCTGGAGAATATGGTAGAAAACAATGTATGCACCCATATACATGTGATATTTTATATAAACTCTGGGGTATCCCAGGCCCTTGGTACTGAAGACCCCTGTATTAAATGATCTTTATAGTCTTTCTTAGCTCTCCCATACTTTCATTTTTTTCTTTCCAACATAAAAGGAGATATTTTTCACAAGAAAACTAAGATTTAACCAGTTTCTCATCACTGTTTCCATACATGTATTTGCACGTGGTTTTACATGTGAATAAGCATGTTTTAAGCACTGTCTTTTTCAACTAAAGTCCAGGTTGTCATAGTTTTACTTTCAATAACACTCTAACAGTAAACTCATTATTCTCAGGGACTCTATTTTCTCTTTCAGAAGTGTTCAAAGTGATGGTATCTCTGGCTGCAGTCACTTTGGCTGCATGAAGCAGGCTTCATGCTTGCTGAACAATCCAAGTACAACTTGGTCATTGATTGGAGAAAATGACAATGACAGGGCAGCTGATATGGATCCTCTGTTGATCTCGGGATAAACTGGCTCTGCCTCTCTAGTCCTGGAATGCCTCAAATCATATCACAGAACTCTGGTCTGTCTGCAAGATCAGATTTTAGAACATGGCATGTCTGGAGAGTGACAGAGACAGAGACAGAGACAGAGACAGAGATAGAGGGAAAGGGATGTATCCTGTGCTTTAGAGGTTCTCACTCAGGTCCTGCTCCTTCCATGTCCCTCTCTGGAGACAAAATATTCATGGGCTAGCCTGTATCTTAAACTACCTTTCTAGACCATTCTCCAGATATCCAGAACCCAAATGTCCCTGCCCAACTGAAGCTATTTCCAGGGTCTGCTTGGACCTTGAGGGTGGCCAAGAAGTGGCTATTTCCTGGGATTGTGGATGGAGACTGAGCAGAGGCTTCAGTGTTTACCAGTATAAGGTTACTGCAGTGCAGAACAAAAGCTAGTGTGAGAAACAAGGCAGGACAGCAGGCTGGACAGTGAGGTCTGTTCAGCACAACATTTCCATTTTTAAGAAAAACACTGAGATGTCTGAGCATTATTAATGTGAACCTGGCCACCCACTTGGTTGAAAATGTAGTTTTGTGAAGGTTAGTATATAGTTTTAAGTTAGCTTGCTTGCTTGACATATGACTTTTTAATATTTAGAACTAGCACTGGGATGCTGCAAATGAGTTTACCCATTCTCTTCCTCTAGGATTATCACTTTATACCCAACTCAAAGATCGAATTGCCTCATCTAAGACTCTTCAGGAGTGACACAGTCTGGTACTCAGTCTACTGTTTTCCACACCTATTAGGTAGTGTACACTCTATGCCATCTCTCCTACTAACACATCCTGGTTGCAAATCAATTTAGTTTTGAATATTATTGTTATCATGTGGGTTTATAAGGCCACATTTAGAAGTAAAGACTAGAAATAGTCATAAACCAAAATTTTGTTGATGCCCTTCAAATATTGAGGCTAAAGTAAGAGAAACAGTGTAGTTTGAAAAATAGAACAAAATATAATATTTCAAGATATTGTCTCATTGTTTATCAATCATTATTTTTCAAAATTTTCATATAATAAAAATGTTTTGGGCAAAGTATGATCTTGTGATCACTTATGGCTAAGCTATAATGTGGGAACCTAAAATTCTATAGGGGTAAAGATTCAAAATAGAGAAAATGTAGATAGATGTCAAATGCACTACTCCCCAAGAAAAATACTTATCCTTTTCTTGTATGTGAGGATCCAGGTTGTTACTTATGATGCTAGTCTTCAAGGAAAGACTTCAGTGCCTAGTCTTCCTAGATTGAGAACATGTTGATAGCATTATCAGAGAAAGTAGGAGTGACAAAAAATTAACTCAGCTGTCATGCTTTGCTGCCTATCTTCCTTTCCATCAAAACCATAAAAATTATACAGCAGAACACCAAAGAAATGGTTTCATATGAGATATGTTAGCTGAAAATCAGTATAAACAAAAACACAATATATATTTTTATTATACTGGGAAAAATAATTTATATTTTCATAATGGCTCTCAGGTAGAAAAACAATTTGAAAAGTTTTTTTTTCTACATGTAAAAGCATGATGACATCATTGACAAAAGCACCATGACTTCTATTATTAAGTCAATGGCAAAGGAAGAAGGTGGGAGATATAGACTTACCTCCTAAAATTCAGATATTATTCTTAAAAAACAAATTCAAACTATGACAGCACAACACTCTCACTGTTTTTCAGAACAGAAAGTCTGTCAATACAGGGTGAGCAATAGTAGGTTTACAGTTGTGAGTGGGCAAAACACAGGGTTTATTCTTGTATTATTATTTATTAATGATTGTATCATTTTCCATATGAACAAGTGTAAACCTGTTTTTGCTCCACTCTATATTGTGACAAAATTTTCCAATGGAGATAAACAGAGGATATCTGAACGTTTATGTTGGTTGCACAGAGAGTATTTAAGTGAATATATGTGGGGGCAAGTATCTTGGCAATGTACAAAATCTGAAGAGAGATCATGCATCCAAGATCCAGCACAGAAGACAGGTGGAGCAACTACACATCGGCCCTCAGTCTGAGCAGCAACCTGGGACCAAGTTCCCCCTAGGGAATTCCAACTTACAAAGTCAGAGTGACCACCTGACAAGATTATTGCATGTGTGACTCTATACTGGTGGGCAATTAAACTAAATGACACTTATAAGTCATTTTTTAACAGAAACATTTCATATAATTAATGTTAATCTCTTCATATATTTGAAATGTCACATATACTGGGAAATCTAATGTGATTCAAAGCTATATTTTCTCAATGTTAGTAAAAGGCCTTATATGAGTTATTTATTACCATACTAATGCTATGTAACATTTAAAAAAAACTACAGTGACCTACAACAACAAATATTTAATTGGCTCACATCTTCGTGAGGTTCAGCTAACCGAGGCTGGACTCAACCAGTCTCAGGGAGCTCATTTATATAAATGTCGGGAAGTCACCTGTCTGGCAACTAGTCTGTGGTGGCTGCGGAGGCACACAAGTTGTCTGTGCTACACTGGAGCGTGCTCTAACTGACTCTAGAAGGGAGTTCGGGCATGTTTTCCACATACTAGCAGGCTTATGATTATGGCCACAACATAAGATAAGAATACAGCTAGAAATATGCAAGTGATTTTCCAAGCCAATTCTTGTGCCATACCCGTGAACATCTGATGGCCCAAATCAAAGCACTTGGCTGGCATCATTGTATGAGTGAAATGCCACAAGAATCTTATATGGCAATGAGTTTTGAAAAAGGAAGTTGAAGAACACAATCTACCACACACCTAAAATGTTAAAAGGATTAATATTAATATACCATGAAGCATGTTAACAAAATATT
Organism: Tonatia bakeri; assembly: GCA_004024845.1. Lineage (NCBI taxonomy): Eukaryota > Metazoa > Chordata > Mammalia > Chiroptera > Phyllostomidae > Tonatia > Tonatia bakeri. The sequence continues at coordinate 60,913 of PVIA01006763.1, forward strand.
TACACTTTTTCTGATACATTTTAATTTTTTTCTTAGAGTTAATTTTAAATGACACATTTTAATTGTAAAAATGTGAAAACCACATAGAATTGTTAATGATTTTTATAGTCTAAATTTAAGTAAATCATTACGCATACTTTATATTCAGATAAGTGTACACACACACACATGCACACATATATATAGCATATAACTACTAAACAGCTACTTGACTAGTTAGAGTCCAAGAAATAACAATACCAAATGCTTGAGACTAAATTTATTCAGATACCCCTCCCTCAAGGAGATGGAACTCACTGCCCACCTCTTGAGGGTATAGTATGTTTAGTGACTTACTTTCAAAGAATAGAGCATAGAAAGGATAAGGAAAAAAATACTCGACAATTAAGAACCTGGAAAACATTCCATGACCCAGTGGTCATGTTACCACTGGTGTCACATGTAACATGATGTCACATTGGTACCCTGTGCCTTTGGTAAAATATGATGAAGATGACACTTCACTGCTGTGGACTTCCTCCCCAAAGCCACAACTCCTGTCTAAACATGAAAAACAGGAAACAGACAGAACCAAATTAAGTGACATTCTACAAAATAACTTCAGGTAATCCTGAAAACTGTCAAAGTCATCAGAAACAAAGCAAGTCTGAGAAATTGTCATTGCCAATATAAGCCTGGGGAGACACAATGGCCAAATGCCCTGTGGTGCCCTCAATGAAAGCCTGTAGCATGGAAAGGGCATTAGAGGAAAACTAATGAGATTAAGTATGGAGTTTAGTTAATGGTAGTGTACCATATATAAATTATACGTAACTGGTAAAGTATATATGGATTGGTATTATGATAAGAATGATAACACCTGCCTTTTCTATTACTCATAGTTATTTACATGCATTTTAATAAATAGGAGCAGAATTTTAAAGCAAGTAAATAAAAATGAAATGACAAAATGTCCTAAAGATCACTTGCCATTATTACTTGTAATCTTGTTTCGTGACTACGTTTAGTAGCAGGATATTCAAGAATTATGTCAGAGAGAAACACATTGTCATTAAATTAGTTTTTAAATATACTACATACAGAAAAATATATTTATGTGTTAATATTATTTTAAATGATTTTGTCCCAAACCAAAAAACATACTCCTTATCTTATATATAGTATATTTATTTTTACCAATATTTAGCTTTTCACATGTTAATCTATATTCTCCAAAATCAAATAAAAACTTGTATTAGCAAGCATCATATCAGGTTTTTTATTTTAGTCACTCCACAGCACCTTGCAGCATGACCTTCCACATTTTTTGCTTGTTTTGCTTTATGGTTTGTGTTTCTACATTAAATTTATCTGTATGCCTCACTACTGATATCATATATTCTGTGATATTCTGAGATTCAGTAAAAATATTATACTCTTTGAAAAGATCTAATTTTTCTAGACTATCTAGAATTAACAAAAAAAATGATTGGTCATTTTTCTTTTTTATGAAAGCATTTATTTATAATAATATCAGTTTTATATTGATTATAAGTTTTAAAATATTTGAGTAAAGAAGCAAAATCTTATCATTTTATATAGTATTATTATAACTAACTCATTTTTCAATGCCTTTAGTATTTTTTCATTGATTTCTCCCCACCAGCAAGACCTTTATGATGATCGTTTAAAGGTTATTTACCTATATCTAAATTTCTGTACATAGACTGCAAGCTGTAATGTTCTTATATTCAAGTAAAAATGTTATGTTTCTTATATTTTATTTTTATTATTTATTTCAACATAAGATCAAGCTTTGCATAATTTGTCCTATGTCTTTACATTCTATCAGATAAAGAAAATTATTAAAGAAATAAAAATGCATTCTTTTAAATGTAGCTGCAATAAAAAAAATTTATGGACATGAAACTAGTCAATGTTTCATTTAGTTCACAAGGTGATGATAATTGAGTTGTGTAAACTGTCTTGCAAGATTCCTTCAGAATGATACTTGAACAGTTTCACTGAAATTAAATCATTACAAAGGAGTCCTTGGTCTTGGATAGAAAGCTATATTCAGATTCAAAAGTCTTCACATACCTTTAACTCTTAAATTTCATGGTCAAATAACATATTTGCACAATAAAACATGATTATTCACTTAATAAATGTTATCTGATTAGCACAAAATAAATGATCTCCTAAAGACTTGGTTTTTATAAAAATTATGAAATAGAAGTCAAAGACTAAAGCATGATTATCATTAATCTGGAAGGATATCAGACCTTTCAGACTTTAGCGTGATGTGGGATTCTGTCTCTCTCTGTCTTTGAAGTCAGATGGATTGTACTAGATAAACCATTTTCCAGACCAAGCTACAAAGCTGCCCTTTTAGGAGAAGTCAACAAGCATAGAAACTGAATAATGTATGCAATATCACTTTGAAATTTGGATTGGGTGCTAAGTTTTCTAATAAGGCCTGATTTTATGATTGTTATGGGGCATCCTGAATGCCATCAAATAACAGAGCTCCCAAGGATGAGACTGGACCTCTTGAAGCGAGCAGCAGGGTCCTTCAGTGGCCCTTAATTTAGCCAACACATTCGGCTGCCTGTTAATAATAAACTAATCATTCCTCTTAGTTTTCCTGTGTCTCAAATTCCAGTAACAGAAATCATTCTCTGTGCTTTATATTGAGAATAAAAGTATATAATGTGACTTTATTACCATGAAGACAGATTTTTGATAGTCACAGAAGAGAGGTAATTTGATTCCATTGTACTATATGCTTCTTCTTTCTTTCTCCTGTATTATTGTTTTTGAAAGAGAATTGTATTTCTGACTTTTTTTATCATTGTTGATTTTGCATCCTAATAATTTTCGGATGTAAAAAGCAAGTAAAAGGCCAAACTTCCCAAAATCTTGGAAAGTAAGATAATATATGCAGTTCCTTCAGTAGAAGAACAAAGGAAAAAGTTAAAGTAAATAACTTGGTCTGATTCATTTATGAAGTATGGAGACTTAACACCTACATATTATCCCACTATTTATTCAGAACGTCTACAGACACTCTGCACTTCAGAAATGAAGAAACAAAATTACTTTGAATTACTATTTTCAACTTTCTTTTGTACTTTCTCCAGCTCCATTCCCCTGAAATAAGTTGCTGTTTTGGATATTTTCTATTTTCAAATAATAGTGCATTTTTTAAAAAATAAAGTAATAGTAAAACCCCACTAGCATTTCTAGTCAGCCTGGGAACTCAAAATTAAATTAAGTTCTGCACATTGCCACTGTAAAATTTACCATCAGAACTTTAAAAGCTGCTAATGGTGCACAAAGAACAATAAAAGCCATTTGTGGGGTGGGTTGGGGAAATAAATTATGGTAGCTCTCTGCAATGGGCAGGCACAATCCCCAAGCAATAGCCTTGAATCTATAAAGGGCTTACTTAATGTATGAAACCAGGACACATATAAATTCAAGAGAAGAGGTCATATGCTCTTTATATATTTTTCCATACTCTTTTGTTAATTTCACATTCTTTAACTTATTGACAATTTTTATTAAGTCCAAAAAATAAATAAATGTATGTCTGGATTATAATATAGGTACAGACATGTTCTGAAGAGGATGAGCTAATTATTAACATTTCACTTCTCTGTTTCCACACTGATATTGATCAAAGATATAATACGTTATATGTGTGAATTCAATAAAAGTCATTGAAAATATTTTAAAACACACTCAAAATGAAATCTAACATAGCTACTTAGTATTAGTAATATTCATAAAATTCAATTTTCCATGCTATTCTTTGATAAAATGTAAAATGCAGTAGCAATTTATAGAAAATGCACATAAGAGAAAAATAAAAGTTTCATTTTAAAAGTAAATGTAGAGAGATAAAAAGAGAGGGAAAACAGGAAATAAGAACTCAAATCAGTCTTTGTACCACACTTTTAAGGTACAGAATCTCTATGTGAACTTTGATGGTTGAAATTGAAGGTTAGCGATTATTTACTATTTCCAAATACATTGTGCCTCCCAAAAAGATTCTTTAAAATACTTGCTTAGGCATTTAGATGTGTTATACACCAACCAAAATTGAAAAAAAGAGATGACTTTCAATTATTAATCCATCCACCCATGCATATATCCATTTGTTGCTTGTCAAACTTCCATTGTTTCAGAATGTTCTCAGAGTAGAAAGATAATTATTTTGTTTGTGTTTTTATAAAAGCTGTAAGCTGATTTTAGTTGCCATTTCTCTGCCATGTAGAGAGTACTCTGACAAACACAACTGTGCCGAGATGAGGAGCATGACATAACGTCAGATCGATAAGGCTGTAAATCCCATGTTCATGGAGTTATGAACAATTGTATCCCTTGAAAATAAAAGACAGAGTAATGTATGACCTTGAGCAAGTTGCTTAATTTCTCTGTGCATCAGTTTCCTTTTACTGTAAAACAGGGTTGCTTGTAATATCTGTCCTTAGGATCATTGTGCTGGTTAAATGGTACACGTGCGAAGTCCCTAAGGGAGAGTTTGGCATGTGTCAATTGTTCAATAATTTTTAGATATGTTTTATTACCTTAAATCTTATTTATAGTTTACACAATCATAGTCATTCCTCATAGTCATAATCACAATGGCCTCAAGGAAAAAAATTCAATTACTTTCAGATGTGTAAACTATTAACAAGTTGAGTTTCCTGATACACAGGGTATCTTGCCAAATTTTGTCATATCCTCTACTTGTTTAAGCCCACTGAAGAAAGACCACAAGGGACACACTGGAAGCGAGGTAAAGTTCATTTGATTAGCTTGTTTCAGCAAAATAGAAAGCTACACAGCAGAGCCATGTGCTTCTCTAAAGGGGAGAGTTAAGAAAGTAAACAGCTCTAGAATGTAAGATCTCACGCTAAATTACTATTAGATTGGTGGGCTGAGGTCTTATCAGTAAACGTGTGAATTAAGAAAGGTTTGTATTTGGTGTGCCTCCCATGTTCTGGTTTGGTACAGTTAATCCACTTTGTGACTCTTAGTGTATCTCTTATAAGTTGTGGTTTATGTTAAATTCTACATTCCACCACCATAGCTTATTTGCTGGCAGGGCCATTTTCCACAACATCAGCAATTAGTGTGGAGACTTCCAGTAGTTCTGGTGAGACATAATTGTAGATTATGGAAGGGTGTTGTAAGTGGAAAGGGAAATGAATGAACTTGAGGAATATTTATGAGGCAGAACTATCACTGTCAACTTTGGGATTGATGAGAAACTGGGGGTAAAGGAAAAAGTATCAAGGATGCCTGCTAGATGTCTACACCTACAAAAGTTTTTGGCAAATGTACATCTGTACACAGAGAGCAAAATACACATCTACTACAACAGGTACAATGCTACCAGCATTCAGCCGGAATGTTTATTAAAATGAATGGAAAATTCAAATGACTATATAAATTATGACATGCTCCATGAAACATCTTTTATGTTAAGATAAAGAAATTTTGAGCATAGAAATTAACTAAGAAAAACAGTAACAACAAGTTATTCTTTTACCCTTTCAGTTGAGAAACTGCATTCATTTTACTACAGTCTTAGATTTGCAGAGTAACATTTTATTTCATCTTTGATGTTATTGTCTGAACACAAATGAGTTATTTTAACATTTAATTTAATTTAATTTAATTATTTAGGTGACAGATTTTAATCTCATAGTTTTATTCATGTAAAAATAATTCCTCTTCACTGAATAGCATTCCTGCCTCTATCTCATCCCTGATACCTGTGCATTCACACACAAAAGAACACTTTTAAATAATGCTCAGCATCTGATCTGTGTTCCTAAATTTACATGTGCACAGAGCAGTAGTAAATTAGAGGTTCTTTATATAAGCATTAGGAAAGTAATGGAAGAGCATTAAATGAAGTTTGAACTCAGAGTTCTATCAGAAGGTCAATCTAAAATATAAAATAATAATAATAATAATTATGCAATGGCATTGGTTTATAAGCTACTTGAAAGACCCTGCTGGTGTCAAGCTTGTGTCTGCCTCCCAAGGACAACTTAGATTACGCCTGTGCTTCCCTTATCAGATCAAAGTAATTAAAGAAACAATGTAGGCCTTAGGACACAAGCTAGAAAGGCAAAACAAAGTCAGATTCCTTTCCCGATGTACAGAAAACCATCCATTACAAGGTGCTGATCACCTTTTCCAATGAGCCCAATTGGACTATTCAGCTCCAGTTGAACTATTTATCCTTTGGCTTTATTGTCATTATGAATAATCATCCTTTTCCTTTTAAATGCTACCTTCTATTGCCCATGGTAAAGGTGAAGACTCCTCCGAAGTGCTCCCATGACTCCAGGTGGAGGCATTCCCTATGTGCTTTCACCCACACAAGCATTTGTCACTTAGTATCACCCATCCATAGAAAAACCTGTACACGAAATTATTCATTACAGCCAAACACCAGAAACAACCCAAGTGTCCTTCAACAGGTGAATGGCTAAGCAAACTGCAGTGCATTCTTGTTATAGAACACTACTCAGCAATGAAAAGGAGCAAACTGTTAAGATACACTACTTGAAATGACCTCAAGGGTGTTATGTTGAGTGGGAAAAATTAGCAAAAGACCACGCACTGTGTGATGCCATTTATATGGCATTCCCAAATGATAGGCAGTGAAATTTTGGATATTTCTCAATCAATATTTTTTCTGAAATATCTCTTTGGGCAAGGGAAACAAAAGAAAAAATAAACAAATGGGAGTACATCAAACTAAAAATTTTTTGCACAGCAAAGAAAGCATCAACAAAATGAAAAGATGACCCACTGAATGGAAGGACATATTCACCTATGATATATCTGACAAGGGGTTAATATCCAAAATTTACAAAATGGCAGTATTTTTGCAACTTCTTGTGAACTATAATTATTTCAAAATAAAAAAATTAATAAAATTTTAAAATATATATTATAATGCAATTCATCTTGATAGTGACTAGCTTTGAGGGGGCTCTGACTAAAGAGACAGTGAAACATACATGAGAAAGAAATATTGTAGGAAGTTCCTCATGTATAGAAAACTTGAGAAGAGAAGAGCCCTTCCAATGGCTTTGGTCTCTAAGTGATGCTGGGAACCGAGAAGTCATCTTGAGACCAGTGTGGGAAGCTACCCTGACATTGCAGGAAAAATCCATTTCTTCAAATGTCAAAGTAGAAAATAAATATTAAAAACTTCTTCATTTACAATCCCAGTGAGTTCCTGGTTTAAAGAAATGGTGCAAACTTCTTAACTTGGAACTGCTTAATTTATTCACTTGACAAATATTTATAGAGTGACAATTAAATGTTACTCATTTATAAATACATACTGTTTCAGCCACATTCGGCAAGATTTTTGATGAAAAAAAACTTGAATATTTGAGAAGACAAAGAGTATGTGAAGAGCCCCACAATATGTAAGAAACTGAGACTGACTTTATACCCAAATTTTATTTAGACCATATCTCATGGTTTTTCAATTATATAAAATTTTTTACCTTACACATCAATCTGTTTACCATTTGCCATCTCTAGTACCACATATAATCTGTTTAACAAATAAAATAATTCCTACAAAAAGTAGTGGTTGTATTTTTGGGAGACTGAAGCCTTGGTGAAGTACATAAAGGACTTCAAGTATATTTTATTCCTAATCTCGGTGGTGGGTACATGAGTGCTCATTATGCTTTTCTTTTATTTTATTTGCCTTAAATATGTTATAAGAAATTTAAACATAAACAAAAAATTTTTAAAACCTCTTATTTTTTAAAGATTTTATTTATTCACTTTTAGAGAGAGGAGAAAGGAGGGAGAAAGAGAGAGAAAGAAACATCAGTGTGTGGTTGCCTCTTCTGCATTCCCTTTTGGGGACCTGGCCTGCAACCCAGGCAAGTGCCCTGACTGGTAATGGAACAAGCAACCCATTGTTTCTCAGGCTACCATTCACTCCACTGAGCCATACCAGTCAGGGTTAAAAATACCTCTTACTTATTTAGTTCGAAGCAGGAAATGGGTGCAAACAAATGTTCTGAAACAAATCTTTTCAAATGTCAACAAAGTGAAATTATGCGATGGCATACATATCAAAATTAGAATTTATAAATCATAAGAGCTAATAGAGACAAGTTCATGTGAAGTAAAGTCAGAATTTTGGGTCCAATAACATGTATAATGGGTGAAGAAAAAAAGCCTGGACTTTAAATGTAACCCAAAATGGAATTTCTGCATCATTATGCTGGGCTCTCCAATTAACAATTATATGGAGGCAGTAATATGGACTGATTGTCTTCTGAACTGAGGTAGAAACATATTACCAACATGTCAGGTTAAAAGTCATATTCCATGTTACCATCCACAAAACCACATTCCAGTTTTGCCAGATACTGCCTTCTGTGGACCACAGTCTCCGGGTGTAGGTAAATTAGTCCTAGTAACCTCTTACCTGGAGTCTCATGGGCAGGAATTAAAGGAATGTTCAGCAAATTTACAAATAATTGGTGATGTACCATCATGTGTCCTGATTGGTTGTTTTCTAAAATTTTGAATATTATTTTAAAAACTTGGAACTCCTAATGGGGCCCCCAGAGGGCTACACTAATTTAGCTTCCAGATGGTAAGATAATGGAGAGCACAAGAGGGCCCATAAACACACAGATGTCCTCTAAACCTACAGGACAGTGCACATCATCATTATTACTGGATTTTATTTTTCCATACAAAAGGCATCACACTCCAAACAAGATGAAGAGATTTGCTAGCTACACACCACCACGAAAATTATTTTGCTATTGAAAACAGCTAATGAGAGAAAATATTTTACTGCCTACTGGGAATGAAATATGTGGAGATACATTTATCACAATGGGATTTCCTTTTGAGAATCATATAATTGAGGTGAATTATGGATGGAGAATATTAAGTAAATCTCTCATGTAACAAATTGGAACTAGAATAAGCAAGAGACATTCCTAGTGTTTTTATTTTATTTGTGTAAATTAAACTTTAAAAATACATTATGTGTTTTTTAATGAAATTAATCCTTAATAATTTTGCTAGCAATTTCTTTCTTTACACAAAGACTTCGACTCAGTGTTATTATTAACTACAAATGTCAAAACTTAACTGGAATACCATGTATAATACTATCTCTTAAAATTCCAGTCTAAGTCAGTATGATAAATTCTATTAATGTTTTGAAGATAAATGTATGTATATTTATAAGTACCTAAAATCTGTGTATTTATGTATAGGGGTTTATAAGTTATATAATACTTTAGTGTATTTCTCAGTGTTAGAATCCTAACCACTAATTTATGCTTCAATTATTTCTATTAAAGTGTTATTTTATGTCATAGCTGTATTTTTCAAAATGATTTTTTATTTTTCATTTTTAATTTCCAATTGCTTGTTTTTTGTATCTATCTATTCGTGTTTGGGTATTTTGTTTTTCATTTGTAACTCTTATTCCCACCTATCCACAAAATTATTTCTCTTATTTTTTGAGAGCTTATAATTATTTTAAACTTATTTTTAAAGTTTTACTATTGTTTTCATCTTTCCTGAGTAAATTAATTTCCATAATGCTCATTGTATACGTTCCTTTGTTTCTCACATACCTGAAATTGTTGGTTCCTGGGCTCCATGTTGATCTTAAGACTCGTTTACTCAGCCTTCCCCTTCTATCAGTAGTAATGCAGCTACCTCTGCCTTCCGAATCTCATGCTGACAGCCCAGAGAGCCCACCCCAATGCAGGAGCGCCAGGGAGGGCTTCTTGGACAAGTAACTGAAGTTGCACAGAGATGCTCACTCAGAAGGGCCCTTCCCTTGCACTTATGCTATGATCTACCAGTCTTAAAGTTCTTAATAATTTTGTGTAAAAATCTGAATAACCAAGGAACCCCTCAGATCCTTTCTTACTGAGATGTTATTTCTCTGTATTGGCCAACTAGCTGAAAATGAAGACACAGAAGGAAAGAGATGATAGGCAACTTAGTGTTCCTTTTCCTTTTAGTCCTTCCTTACCCATTAGCTAGAGAAGATAGAGAGTTTTAGTAGAAAGTATGCACACCAATAAATTAAATGTAATCATTGACTTAGTTTGGTGCAGCATTTACTCTGTTGGGAATAAAATATATAATGCGTGGATATATTATAAACTATGAATTGTATAATTGTGATTTTGTGTATAAGTTAAATACTTTTATATTTGCATTTAAATTGTCATTTCACTGCATAAAGATAAACATAAAACATTACTATGAAAATTTAGATTTTGAATTTTTCTGTAAGATACAGTATTATAAATAAAAAGAAAATACAAGATAAGTTGAGAGACAGACCACACATGAAAGGAAAAGGTTTATATTTTAGTATATTTAATGACACCTTTTTCATGAGCTTTGGACTAGGACCCAGATTTTCATTTTACTCTAGACCCTGCATATTATATAGGCAGCCTCAATACTGGGTCAAGGAAAAAGCCAATATTTAAGCAAATGGGCACTTCAGTCCACACTATTGTTTTGAATCTACATTGCTTGCTGTTTCAAACTGTGAGCCTGAATTCCATTTCAGGAAGTGTGCCAGGTCAGGTCTACTGTGCAGAATGAGGCACTTTTGTTCTACAGAACCTTACAGAAGTCTCTCTTATTTGTGAATAGAGGCCTTGTAAATATTGGAGATTACTGCTTGTATTTGTATAATGTTCCATAGTTGAGAAGGTTGCCTTTCCATGTATAGATTAGAGAAAAGACTGTGGCTTTAGCATTTTATCTCTTTTAGTTTCTGGCCCATGGACATACTTATCTTGTTTTTTTTATGTCTACCTTTTACATTTTTTCTATTCATATTTTGTTTATCAGTGCTCTGTATTTAGATTAAAGTAGTGGGTCTTAGCAAAGGCACTCACTAGCAGTTTTAGATACAGATTTTTTAAAATATTGATTATGCATTAGGTGTTATACAGTTACTATTTTAATAAAATATATAATTATTTATTAAGAAAGAGAGGGAAACAAATGGTTTAGATTCCAAATATCTACTGTATCAAAATGATTCATCCCAATTATCTTTCCTTTAAGTTGTTATAGGAAAGCTCTCTTCTATAATCAGTATTCACATGAGCACAACTCTACAGATCTGATGGTTACTAATATTGAAGGGCTGTTTCCCTTCTTTGCTAGATCATTTTAATTTGACTTTATGTTGCCATCCATGACTATTAGGTTTAAGCAAAGAACTCTTTTTTAAGTATATTTCATTGCTTGTGCTATTACAGTTGTCTCAATTTGCCCCCTTTGCCCACCGCTGCCCAGTACCCCTTTCCCTCCAGCAATCCTCCCCCACCCAGCTTAGTTCATGTCCATGGATCATGCATATAAATCATTAGGCTTCTCCATTTCCTGTACTATTCTTAACATTTAACATCTTCTATAGGAGACCGTTCTGCATGGCACAGGTCCAGCTCCCATTTGGAAAGGCCAGTGGAAAACAAGCGAGGTCCAGCACGGAGGACCCATGCCTATGGATAGGTTCTCCCACGGGGAATCAGGCCTGCATTTTACCTAGGCCACTTTGAAACTTGCTTTTTGCTAAAATTCTCTCACCTTGAATTAAGGTAGCAAAAGTTTACTGCATATCTTTAAAGTAACTTCCTAAAATCTACACTAAACTTTCCTTGGATGAGTATAACCAGTTCAACCACTTTTCCCTTTACATTTGCAAATATCCTTCTTATGTGATATAATTAGCAACATCCTCTCTTTTGTTTTCTGTAAAAGGTAACCACCTAAAGCAAACCTGTTCATAGGAAATGAGGACCATCCTCAATGTAATGTGCCTAGAAAAGCAATAAAAACTTGTCAGGGAAAGGGTCAGGTCACTCTCCTCTTGAGAGAGTAGCAGTGCCATCCCTTTTCCTCCACAGGACTTGGTAGTCCATGTGAATTGGTCTCATTTCATCCATAATGCCACAGACTCCATGAACCTGGGTCCACATCAATCCCCCTATTTTGAATCTACCAAAGATGCTTCTTAATCCCTGCACCTTTCCCTCCATTCTCCCCCTTCTCCCTCCCAGCTGATAACCCTCCATGTGATCTCCACACCTCTGATTCTGCTCCTATTCTGCTTGTTTGTTGTTTGGGTTTTCTTTAGATTTAATTATTGATAGTTGTGAATTTGTTGCCATTTTAATGTTCATGGTTTTGATTTTCTTTTTCTTAAATAAGTACCTTTAACATTTCATGTATTAATGGCTTGGTGATGATAATCTCTTTAAGCTTTACCTTGTCTGGGAAGCACTTTATCTGTCCTTCCATTCTAAATGAAAGCTTTGCTGGATAGAGTAATACAGGTTGTAGGTCCTTGCTTTTCATCACTTTCAATACTTCTTGCCAGTCCCTTTTATCCTGCAAAGGTTATTTTGAGAAATCAGCTGATAGTCTTAAGGGAACTCCTTTGTAGGTAACTCTCTGCTTCTCTCTTGCTTATTTTAAGATTCTGTCTTTATCTTTAACTTTTGGCATTTTAATGATGATGTGTGTTGGTATGGTCCTCTTTGGGTCCAACTTGTTTGGGACTCTCTGTGCTTCCTGGACTTGTATGCTATTTCCTTTACCAAACAAGTGAAGTTTTCTTTCATTACTTTTTTCAAATAAATTTTCAATTTTTAGGAAAATGGAGACACCTGTACTCAAAATCACAATTTTAAAAAGGTAAAATAAATTTAAAAAATACCCATGGAAGGAATATAAATAAAATTACCTACTCAATTGTTAAAAAAAAAAAAGAAAGAAAGAAAAAGAAAGTTTTCAATTTCTTGCTCTTCCTCTTTTCTTTCTGGCACCTCTATGATTCGAATATTGGTACATTTAAAGTTGTCCCCGAGGTTCCTTATTTTATCCTCATTTTTTAAAAATTCTTATTTCTTCTTTCTGTTCTGGTTGGTTATTTCTTCCTTACATTCCAAATCATTGATTTGAATCCCAGATTCCTTCCCTTCACTCTTGGTTCCCTGTGGATTTTTCTTTATTTCATTTAGTGTAACTTTCATTTCTTTCTTTATGTTTTTGCTGTACTCAGTGAGTTCTCTGAGCATACTGATCACCAGTGTTTTGAACTCTGCATCTGATAGGTTGGCTATTTCCATTTTGTTTAGTTGTTTTTCTGGGGTTTTGTTCTATTCTTTGTCTCCTGAATTTGGCAGCCTCCCTGTGTTTATTTCTGTGTATTAGGTAGAGCTGCTTTGAGTCCCTGACTTGGCAAACCTGTTAAGTTGTATGGGACAGTGTCTAACCTCTTCACCACTTTGGAGCTCTGTGTCGGTGGACGGCTCAGAGAGGGGATAATGTCAGCACCTGAATTCTGGAGGTTTGCCCAGCATTCTCCCCATTTCAAGTCATTTCACCCACTTTCCATATGCAACTGCTGCCCTTCCAACTGCTGCCCTGGTGTTGAATCCCAGAGTGCATGAGTTTGCATATGTTCTAAGTCCATTCAGTCTCTGGAAGTGGTGAAAATCCAGTGGTTTCTTTTGCCACCCCAAACTCTTCTGGAAGATGATGGGGATTTATTTTCTTGGTGCTGGAACCCTGAGCTGTGCAGCCTGGCCTGGGGCTGGGATCTCTCACTCTCAAGGTATCCCCACTGACTTACCCACCACGCATGAATCTGGTGGGACTATCTGTTCCACCACTGCCACTTCTCAGCTCCACACTGTGTCTCTCCTGCCCATCTGGATGAATGTGCTTCTTTAAATTCTTGGTCTCTGGACTCCTGTACAGCTCAATGTTCTGGCAGTTCTGAGCGTTATTTGTTTTGAGACAGGGGTGTAATTCCTTCTATGGTTGCGCGAGGAGGTGAACTGTGTCTACCTACTACTCGGTCTTGGCCAGAAGTCCCCAAATAACTCTTTTTAGCTGTTTAATTCTCTCTCTTGTTAGCAAGAAGGTGATGTTGCCAATAAACAGAATATTTACTTGGCAGCCCCCCCATAAACTGTGAACAAAGCAAGAAAAATGGGTACAGTTCATCTGGAAGATTTCATCAAAGATCATTTTACTTATCACAAGCAAAAGCATTATCATGATTCCATTTCAGCTAAGGAAGTTTAAAAAAACAGCATGTTCCATAATTATGATTTATCTGTGAACCAGTCACAGAGCCAAGCACAAAGGAAATTATTTCATTGTTTGAAACCACTGCCTTCTGCAATGTGGGTGGTAAAGATTTAGGGGTATAAAAATATTTCTTCTGTTTCATAGCTTCCAGTGACATGGCAACTCAATGCCTCCAATGTTATATTTTTGGAGCCTAAACCCACATGTAGAAATAGCAACTCCTTTGTTCTCACATCATGTGCATTGCCTAGAATGCTGAATTTCTTGCCTAGTGTCACTTGTCCAATGTCAAGATAAACAGAACAGAAACAGTAGAGCCTATTCATTTTCTAGCCAAAAATTGCAATTGCCATTTGGCATTCTATCCAATCATGGCAAGGTCTTGATTGGATAGAATTATTTTGTCAGTGTGGTTGCATTCTGGCAGTTGCATCAAGCAGCTGACTCCAAGACTAACTCAATGTCTTTCCAGAGCATTATTAGTCTTCCTTCTCTACCCAATAAATTTCTAAAAACCTACAAGTAGATGGATAGCATTGTTCTCTGTAAATTTATATACATCAAAGGATGAACTTCTGACCTGAGTTTATGAGTATAAGAAATCTGTTTTAGTGGGTCAGGAGTGCCTTGTCAATTGGACCTCTTTAAGAATCTTCAATTATAATTAACTGGAAAGATTTAACTTGAATTTCATTAGGTCAACAAAGGGATTAGAATGCAAACATACTGATGTGAAATGTAAATTGAAAACCTGAAAAAATTATGTTAAAATTAGCTTTTAAAATTCATGGTCTTTATTTTCACAATCAAGTGTGTGTTTTTGTCATTTGCCATCTAACTTGTATTAATTTGCATAAGTCCATTGTGTTACAGTGTTTTTGTTGTTTTCATATGCAGGCCTGTGTTCAAATATTGACACTGGTTCTCACTGATGGAATGACAGTAATTATATTATCTCTGTCAGCCTTAAACTTTCATCTATAAAATGGGGATAATAGTTAATATCATATGGTTATTCTAAGGGTGTAATGAAATAACATGTTAGTGTTTTGCTTACTTTAACATGCACAAGAATCATCCAACATGCATGTAGCTTGTACAGACCGCGACTACATGGCTTCTAATTCAGAATGTCTTGGTTGTGCACCAGAATATGCATTTTAAACATGAACCAGAGTGATTTTGATTTAAGTGGTCGGTGGTTACTTAAGAACCATCAACATATGTAAACGAAGTAGCATGATGTTATACATACTATAAGGATTTTGCTGGTTCTAGGTGTTAGATAACATGGATTTAGAACAATAGCAAGATGCCAGTGTTAGAAATCCTTTCTCACAGCTGTTCAGCCCTTCACCTGAGGTAACTAGAGTGGTGACTCCTGATTAGGACCAGTCCATATCCACTCATCATCGTCACCATGCTGAGTCTCCGACCACATACTCAGATTCTCAGTCTTATACTGGGTCAATCTTTCTAATATAAATGTAGCTAGATACACACAAAATGTTGGAATCTCATTCTCTCCACTGGCAATTACTCAAGTTTGCTGTTCCTGAATATCATGCAAATGTCTAAGTGGCACAGGAACTGATGGCTGCCCCCTATCCTGGTGGTCCCTTCAGGTTTCCTGGCAGGTCTGAGAAAGAAATAAATCCCTTGCCTCTTTTCTTGTCCCATCATTCGAGTGTTCTTTCAATAACTTCCCAATGGTAAAAGAGAGTTGTCTCAGGGAATTAAAGTATACCAAACTGAAATGCTGACGGAGTCAATGCAAATGATCAATAGCTTATACATTTATGAAACGATTATAAAATACAATATGAAATAAACTGCTTTTGGACAGACTATTCTACATCTTTCTCTGACTGTGAACTGGAATGGCAGTGGAGAACCTTAAGAATTGGTGTGATTTCAAACAATCACCTTAATAAAACTGTCATAAAATGTAAATAAAATAAGATACTAGCAAAGTTAAGTGGTTTGTAAAAATCACCTTCAGATCCTTCTTTTCATGGTACTAAAAAAGTCAATGAACAGATTAATTTCTTCAATCAAGCATTGAAAATTAAAGAATCCCTTATTAAAATGCAAATAAGTCATGTAATTACTACACACTTCCCTACTGGAAAATTCACTTCAACACAGTGATGTTGCAAGTGAAAGTTTTACAACCCAGAAAGGGAATAGAGCAGGGGGTGCTTCCCAGACATTAGCAAAAAGCCTCAGGATGCAAGGGCTCTGCTATCACCAGGGAACACATACTGAGCAGAAAGACTCATGCACCAAAGCCGGGAAGATGAGGATAAAGAAGAAAGGTAGACAGAACTGAACAGATTACTGCACAATTTTTCTCAGGGTTTCTCTGTCTCTTAATAATTTTGAGAATAGATTTAAGTCTGCGCTATGCCTCAGAGCAGGTAAGAGGAGTGAGTGCTATTCTGTACTTTTACCTTTGAGCAGGAGTGAGAAGAATACCCTCTAACTCAAATCCTGAACATCATGAATGAAGAATTTATATTATTTCATAGTGATGGTTAAATTTCTCATATAAATTATGTGATTTGTGTTTTCCTATAATTTTAAGAAGGAAAAGTGAAAATAATGATTTCTGGCTGGAATAGGCTGATTTGTCTGCTAAAATGTTTTTAAAATTTAGTTTCTTAGGTACATCATCTCAGTTTTCACTCTGCCTAAGGCTGAGTGAAATCACCTTCTCACAAAGTGCAGAACTGTTTCATCCAGAGGTAGGCAAATAAGAGCCTGCAAGACCTGGCCCATCACCTGTTTTGCAAATCAGAGTTTAACGGATCACAGACAACATGCTGTCTGACTTCCCGCAACAATAGCAGAGTTAGGTCTTCAACCAGTTGTAACAGACCTAAGGCCTTCAAAGCCTATGGTATTTGCTCTCTGGCCCCTTACAGAAATAGTCTGATGACCCTTGGTTTTACCATAAATATTATGCCCTTTTTAAAAATCTCAAAGCCTAAATATATTTTAAACATGAAGCCTTAGTGGAAGAAGACAGCCCTCTAGCTGACACATGGACCATAGCAGTATCCATAAAAGGCATTATACTTTGAAATATAAATGCAAAAATTAGCCTGAAAACCCAATTTCCTCTTATTAGCCTGGGAACTATTGAATATAATTTTGGTATATGGTGATATGCTAAAAAGAAAAAGTATCATGAGATTAACAAATGGCCTTCACAAATTTCTCAAATGCATTTAAAATATAATTATATACACTTTTTTTCAGGAAAACAATAGTGCCTATATCTCACTAATACACATCATACAGAGAAGTGATGGATAACGGAATATCTTAAATGAATATTGATATAAGCCACTGGGCTTTGCTATAAGAGGTCTGGACCAAGACCAGGTCTGGACCAAGACCAGAACTAAAGAATCTGACTGGATAATGGTTCTGTCCCCCCAAGAAAAGTGATTTGTCTTCAAAAACAACATGGCCACAGGGCATGTTTATGTGCAATCTAGGCTGACACCATTACCGAAAGAGTCAGCTCTGATAAACAGGCACACCACTCGTAGTCAATATGTGTAAATCAGACAGACAGCCCAGGCCTGCTGCCTGAAAGTTGAACTCCAGTTTGAAACAGGTAACATAAAAAAACAGCAGCAAGATCAACCTCTGTTCTCTGTGATCCTGGATGTTATAGCCTGACCTCTTGCATTATTTATACTGTGTTCTTGACTGTGTTCATTCTTGAATGATAAGGTTATAAGCCTTAGGTCACCTCGACCAAATTTCCATACATGGGTGTTCAGCCCCATTTGATAGCCAAAGCTTTTTGATCAAGTCCCAGGAATCAGGCTTCCACTTTCATTTGTGGAGGGATAGCTTGATAGACATAAAAATTCACAAGGCTGAATTTAGGAAACTTAGGTTCATTTTTTTTAATTTTTCAATATTTATTTATTTTTTATTTAATAATTTTTATTGTATTTTTTTCATTACTGTTTAGTCCCCTTGTACCCCCTCCCCCCTGCAATCACTTTCTGTCTGCCATTGACAAGTACTTCTGAACTTCTCTGAACCTTAATGCCCTCTTAGGTAATCTAAAGTGAAAACACACTTAGTGTGTCACAAAATAGCATATGGGGGTCAACAAAAAAAGGATGGGAAATTGCTTCATTGTAAGAGAGCAGCTTTCAAATCTAATTTTTTCTACTACTATTTTGACTGGTATTGTGACGGTAAAAATTTTCCATTAAGTCTCAGCTAATAAAATCTGTGAGCATTAAATGTCTAATTTTTCCACAGACCTTAATAAATAGTTTTGTTGTATTTTATTTTTTAAATTTTTATTGTACTTTTTCCCTTACCATTAAACTCTCTAAAAAATTTTATCTTTATGTACAAATGTGCCCATCTCCCTTTTACAATGTCTGTGCATGATAGAAAAGAGGAAGGGGTAAGACTTGGTGTGAGATGGCGCACTGCAAATGGGGACAGGGAGCTTCTGTCCTCCACCCTCTGAGTCCAAAGCCCAGCACAGGACTCCAATATGCTTGTTTGTGACTGCCTTCACCTGCTGCCATAACTTCCCTGAACAGCTGCTTAATGCAAGAGTTGCTTCTGACTGACTAGTCCTTAAGAATGTCACACCATCAAGCAATGATTTTCAACTGGTGTGCTGAAGGAGGCACACTGGTGTGCCACAAGATATTTTAAAACATGCAATATCTGACTATTGAGTCAAGGACACTGACCTCTTTTTCCTTAGATTGTCAAATAAAATATGACCAACAGCCAACACAATAGCCATCTTGTGTGAATGAACTGGAATCATACCTATTTTTGTCAGATCAGCAAAACATATAACATATTTTTGGGTGTGCCACAGAATTTTAGTAATTAGTTTATGTGTGACATGGGATGAAAAGGTTGAAAATCACTGCCATAGAGGAAAGACACTGGCTGAATCAGAAATGTCACCAATTTATGTATCAATCAAGATGCTAAACTGAAGGGGCTGGTCAGGGTAGGGGAGGGCAATGGGGGAATCATTGGGACAGCTGTAATGGAACAGCAGTTAAAAAGAGATGAAAGAATAACAAATAAAAATAGTTAGTTAGATAACAAAAGATGCTAAAGTGAAACAGGGATGGAGAATGAAAAGGGCTACAAAGAGATGGGGTGGAAAACAGAAGTCTTACAAAAGACTAGGGAAGGAAAAAGGAAGGAAATGAAAGCATTTCTGAGGATAGCTCAATCAATGCTGACTATCCCCTCAGATGTTTCTTTGATAGAAAACCATCAAAGGGGGGTTGTGATCATCAACCCCCGCCCCTCTTAGCCTGAGTCTTTCTACTTAGATGTGAGAATTCCAAGTCTCCTTGCTGCCTCTGTCTCCTGCCCTTCTCAGGGCTTAGCAAACAGCCAAAGGGGGCAGCTCATACCTGAGATGGCAGACCCCTGGGGTAATCAGGCCTGGGACAAAGAATATGCAAGATCCTGTGAGATCTGTTTGCTGGAAGATGTTATTAACTTGGAATTTGAAGGCACAGTCAGGAAATCTTTGGAACCTGTAGTCCTTTCACTTGATAAAACTCCAATCTCTGCCCAGAATCACAACAGAAACTCTGTTAGCATCCTTGTAAGATACGTGTTCCCTTTGATCCCTCCTGCCAGACTGTGAATCCACAAACTGTGTCTACTTTCTCAATAAAAACCCACTGGGACAAAGGAAGGGGCTTTCCCCACTAGGGGGTTAGCCAGGCACTCACCGACTTGGAGAGTGACCACTCTGTTTCCTTACTTCCCCACAGAAAACTGTTTCTGAGCATGATTATTTCTCATGTTTCGACGAGCCGCTCGCAGTGTGTTTTAGCGTGTTCATAGCTGGCCGGGAGAGCCGGGTTCTACACGCTTCAGCATTATTCATTCCATGGGTTTGGACAAATGTGTAATGACAGATACCAATAATGCCATAGTTTATTCATTTATTTATTCATTTAACCACCAAAGGACATTTTGTTTGCTTCCAAATTTTGGCACTTATTAATAAAACTGTTATAAACATCTGTATGCAAGTTTTTACATATGTTTTATATAAGTGAATATAAGTTTTCAACTTCTCAAGTTAAATACCAAGGACTGAAATTGCTACGTAGTACGGTAAGAGTGTGTTTGATTTTGTAAGAAACCACCAAACTGTCTCCCCAACTGGCTCTATTGTTCTGCATTTCCCACAGCAATGAAGGAGAGTTCCTGTTGCTCCACATCCTGGCCAGCATCCATTAATTTTTAAAGAATAAAATATTTAATTATCCAAATGGCTTCCTGTAGATATTCGTTTTCTAAAACTCAGTGTCACTTACAGTTAATTTGCAGAAGTATCTAGTATGGTACTCTGAGTAAGGTTAGGCCTGCAGCGTTGTTCAGAAGCTGTGTGGATTTCTGTGTCATTTGCGCTACTTAGAGCCAAAGAGCACATTATAAATCAATCTACATTTAAATGTTTAGAGCTTTACCAAATATGAAATATTCATGTTGCAAACAAATATTCTTTAGGGAGACTAAGCATTATCTCTTTTAGATGGGTAATGATATCCATGTTCTAGTAACTCTGCATCTGAATTAATAGGTATAAATATATTAATGTGAAATTGGAGCAATTGTGTGCATGTTAGAGAGTTTCAGCTGTATTATATAAATGAAAGTCACTATGTGATTAGAAAGTCCAATTAATCTTTTGAACTATGCTGTTTATACTATGATTCATAGCTTAACATTTTTATTAGTATCATAATCTCTAATTAATTATCTATTTTCCTTCTCTGTTTACATACTAGTAAAATGGATTTCTTCTATCAATCTATTTTCCTATGACATCCTAAGCTGATTTTCTACTTAATGCCTTGAAAAGACAAAATTTAAAAATGTATGACTTATGCCTGGAAACTTCTGATCTTTCCAATGCTAATAAAGATATGTAAATGCATTTTTTCCTAAAACTGAAGTATTTGAAATACTGGAGTCATTTATAAAGACGAATGTCAGAGTTGCCTCAAGACTTGAGCAAATAATACTTATAGAAGATAAACATATATGTATTTCTTATAATTAGAAAAAGATTAGGATTATTCCTTCCATAGCTATATGATACAATGTTACTTTTCTTTTTGGAAAGAAAGAAGTTTTGTTTTCTGACCACTGGCTGTTATTGATAGTTAAGCTTCAAGGAAAGATCATTAAATTTAAAATTATTAGATTAGAGTGACTTGTGATTCTGCTGCTAGGGACTTCTTGCTTAGCAGCAGTTTGACAGAGTCCTTAAATTAGACTTCCTTAAGTTAGGTATTTAACTATGGTTATGTGAGCATTAACTCTGATTAATCAATTTCATTATTTAACCACAATTACAGTTTCCTGAGAGTGGAATTTAAGATATAAGATTGTGTAGGGAAACCAGTCTTACTTAATTTTCTTAATTTGTTAGCTAACAATAGTATCACATATTTCATAGAGTTTTGGGAAGCATTAATTTAGATAATGTTTTTAATGTGATGGACACATAAGAAATAAATGGATGTGACTATGATTGACATTGTAACACCAAGATCCTCACTGGAGTTTACATGTTTTAGGCATTGCTCTATAAAGAACTTGGTCTTTTGAAAAAACAAACAAGATTTCTAAATAGGCCCTGGTTTGGTATCTAAGTTTGTTGGAGTGTTTTCCCAATATTCCAAGACTGTGGGTTCAATTCCCAGTGGGGGCACATATAAGAATCAACCAATGAAGTCATGGATCTGTGGAAGACTAAATCAATGTATCTCTCTCTCTCTTTCTCTCTCCCTCTTTATCTAAAAATCATCAATAAAAATGTTTTTAAACTAAAAAGAATTCTGAATTGGTAAATTTTTATCTGTAATAACATACATGTAATATGTTACTATATTTGTAACAAATGCACATTGCATGGCTGGATACTTTTTTTAGTATATTTTATTGATTATGCTTTTACAGTTGTCCCATTTTTTTCTCCTGTTTGTTTCTCTCTGCCCTGCACCTCCCTCCATTAGCATTTCTCTAATCTTTTCTAATTAGGGCATTTCCCCACCTTAGTTCATGTCCATGGGTCATTCCTATAAGTTCTTTGGCTTCTCCATTTCCTGTACTATTCTTAACCTCCCCCTGTCTATTTTCTACCTACCATTTATGCCTCTTATTCCTTGTACCTTGTCCCCCAATCTGCCCCCTCCCTCTAACCACTAATAACCCTTCATGTGATCTCCATCTCTGTTCTCTTCCTGTCCTTCCTGTTGTTTGCTTAGTTTGTTTTTGTTTTTCTAGGTTCAGTTGTTGATAGTTGTGAGTTTACTGTCATTTTACTATTTGTATTTTTGATCATCTTCTTTTTCTTAGATAAATCCCTTTAACATTTCATATAATAAGGACTTGGTGATGATGAACTCCTTTAACTCGACTTTATCTTGGAAGCACTTTATTTACCCTTCCATTCTAAATGATAGATTTGCTACATAGAGTAATCTTGGATGTAGGTCCTTGCCTTTCATGACTGTGAATACTCCTTTCCAGCCCCTCCTTGCCTGAAAAGTTTCTTCTGAGAAATCAGCTGACAGTCTTAAGGGAACTCTTTTGTAGATAACTATCCTCTTTTCTGTCATCGCTTTTAAATTTTTCTCCTGCCTTTAATCTTGGGTAATGTAATTATGATGTGTCTATGGTGTGTGCTTCCTTGGGTCCACATTCTTTGGGGATTCCTGAGCTTCCTGAACTTCTTGGAAGTCTATTTCCTTTGCACATTGGGGAAGTTCTCCCTCAGTATTCTTTAAATAAGTTTTCAATTTCTTGCTCTTCCTCTTTGCCTTCTGGTACCCCTATGATTTGGCTGTTAGAATGTTTAAAGTTGTCCTGGAAGTTTCTAAGCCTCTCCTCATGTTTTTGAATTCTTGTTTCTTCATTCTGTTCTGGTTGAATATTTATTTCTTCTTTCTGCTCCAAATCATTGATTTGAGTCCTTCCTTTCACTGTTAGTTCCTTGTACATTTTCCTTTATTTCACTTTGCATAGCCTTCACTTTTTCCTCTATTATGTGACCATACTCAACCATTTCTGTGAGCATCCTGATTACCAGTGTTTTTAACTCTGCATCTGATAGGTTAGCTATCTCACCATTGCTTAGTTCTATTTCTGGAGATTTGATCTGATTTCATTTGGGCCACATTTCTTTGTCTCAGCATGCCTGTAACATTGTGAGGGGCAGAGCCTTAGGTATCTGCCAAGGTGGGGCAACCCGTGTTGCTGTTTTGTGGCACTGTGTGTGGGGGAGGGTCCCAAGAGGGAATAATGCCACTTGTTCAGCTCTACGAAAGCTTTCAGTCACTTCCCCTGCTATGCAAAAGCACACTTGGTTCTTCTGATGCTGATTCCCAGGTGTGGGGGCTTGTATACGCTCTAGGAGCCTGTGGGTCTCTCCAACAAACTCTCCCATGAGACTGGGAGTTTCTCCAGCTGCTGCCACCCCCACAGGTTTTTATAGTCAGAGGTTTTGAAGTTTTTCTTTCCTGCTCTGGAACCCTAGGTTGCATGGTCTGTCTCATTCCCCAGCTGTTGCTCTGAGTTTATCCCCATGCAAATGTGGGACTGCCCACTCTGCCAGACATCACATTGTTATACGTCCTCTCCACCTCAGCTGCCCATCTCCAGCCCTCCTACCAGCCTGGATGAATTTTTCCTCTTTAACTCCTTGGTTGTTGGACTTCAAGATAGTTCAATTTTCTGGCAGTTCTAGTTTTTTGTTTTTAAATTTGTTTTTGTCCTTCTTTTGGTTGTGAGGGGAGGCAAAATGTATCTACCTATGCCTCCATGTTGGCCAGAAGTCTGGCTGCATACTCTCTGGACATACCTCATACATTCACACTTCATAATATTTAAAAAAAGTTGCAAATAGTCCAAGTATCCACCAGCTTATAAGTGGATAAATAAAATGTGCTATCTCCTTACCATGGAATATCATTGGCAATAAAAGGAAGTGTTGATACTTGCTACAAAATGGAAAAACCTTGAAAGATTATGCTAAGTGGAGGAAACAGGACACAAAAGACCCACATTATATAATTCCAATTACATAAAATTTCTCAGAAAGGCAAACTCATGGACATATATGATGTATTAGTGGTCACTTAGAGCTCGTGAGAAATGGGGCATGAGGGTAAATGTAGAATGGGGTAAGTGCTCTTGGTACAGAGTTTTTTTTTTTTTTGAGGGGATGAAAATGTTCTAAAATTGACTGTGGTGATAGTTACACAACCCCATGAATATACTAAAAACTACTAAT
The DNA here is from genome assembly GCA_004024845.1 of Tonatia bakeri. Taxonomy (NCBI): domain Eukaryota; kingdom Metazoa; phylum Chordata; class Mammalia; order Chiroptera; family Phyllostomidae; genus Tonatia; species Tonatia bakeri. The sequence goes on from PVIA01006763.1 coordinate 85,403, forward strand.
TATACAGTTATAATGGGCAATTTGTGTGACATGCAATTTATATTCAATCAAGTTGTTAACTTTTTAAAATAAGTGCATGCATGATCACAAAATAGGTTAGAAACTTTAACAATCCCAAAAAATACATTAATATGGTCTTAAATGTATAAAAAATATTAAATCACACAAGTAGAAAAATGCAAAATTCAGTTACACAGAGATATGATTTCTCATCTCTAAAACTGAATAAAAAATTATTAAAAACTCTTGTTGAGGCTGAGAGAAAAAAAGCACTATCATACATGTCTGGTGGTAATATAAATTAGAAAATGCTTATGAAGGGGCATTTTGTAATATATAACAGATATATATGGGCTTAGCTTCTGACATGAATCTAGAAATTTACTGTGAAGATGCATCTCTGATAATATAAGAACATATTTGCAGAGTTATATATAGCAGGAAAATTTATCATTTCTACATGTTGTAAATAATTCAAATGCATAAATGTATAAGAGTAGTTGGAAAATATTGCTACATTCACATAATGAAATACTATCCTGCTATAAAATAGGAAAGAATATCTTTACGAGATAATATGGAGTGTTTCCAGGCTATATTATTAAGTGAAATAAAGAAAGTAAAAAAGAATATCTATACTGTACTCTTTTGTGTAAACAGAAGGGGAAATAAACACTTGCATACATGCATACATACATGCATACATACATACAAACACAGGAAGAATAAACCAGAAGTCAATGAGACTCGTTGCTCACCAAAGTGAGTGGGTGGAACTGGGGTAGAACAGAGGAGGGCAGGAGCAAGCAGAAAAAAGGGATGAGGGTGTGACACTTCTCATAGTACACACTGTGGTGCAACTCTAGTTTTTTAATTTTTAAGTGCATATGAATTATCTATATATTCAAAGATAGGATACATAAAATTAACTAAAATTAGGGAGGGAGCTTTACCCAAGTAAGTTTTGAACACATTATTTGGGTTAATGCTCAAAGACTAAACATAAAATAGTTAAACAAATATTGATTCAGAGTTGATAAATTAATCTTTCTTTATTATCTTTTATTTGTGTTTTTTTGGCAGCTGAATTTGGGAGGAAATTCTTAAACTACTTTCTGTGAATTTGGGGATTAAATAAATAAAATAATCTAGTTCTTTCCCATATACTCCCTGAATAATTCATTCAATATATATTTATTGAATATCCAATGCATAATAGCTACTAGTTCATATACAGATAACCACACCAAAATTAAGGAATGGCAAATATATTCAGTGAGCTCCAATTTACAGGGAAAAGTAGAAATGCAAAAAATAATTTCAGGGTAGAAAATAAAGTGAAAAAAAATTCTATAGGAGAAATCTACATATACTTGTATGTACTTTTGAGTGGTAGGTTAGAGAGAGGGATTTTCGAGATGAAAACCAAAATGAACATGCATCTTCTTTGGAAAAGATATGGCTAACCAGGAAATTCAATCCTGAAACTAGCTAAAAGTGACATTTAACATATGTACACTACAAATGGGTCACTATTGAAAAGAGAATAATAAAGGTAACTGCCAGAACTTCAATTTATAAAGAGATTATATTCATACATGCATCTATCTTGTGAAATTAGCATGTATACACAAAAGAAGTATACAAATGATTTAATAATTTCTACCAAAATATCTGTTAAACATTTTTAATAAATTGTCAACAACATTTTTTGCTAGGTGACTAATGAGGACCCTATAAAAAAAGAATACTTTGTCAAAATACTTGTAATTCATCTAATTTGGGGTGTTCACATACAGAAACTGGACTATTTATCACTGCTCCCATTACACAAAAATGTCTTTTAAAAGCAACCATTTTCAAATTGGTTTATTTATATTATATCATAATTTTGACTTGGTTAGGAATTATGGTATCTATCTACTGTCTTTTAAATGGAATAAAGGCTCAATAAGTGTATAATTAAATATAAAATTTTAGAAAAAGAGAAAAAACAATGAAGGAGAGCATATTATTTTGTCTATCATTTGGAAGGTCATTGGTTGACTTGCAAATTAGTTGTCAGAATTGTAGGTGAAGAAATCTGCTTCACATAGCTATCACAGATTGATTGATTGATTGATCGATCGATCAGCATTGGGAGCCAGGCAGGGTGAAGAAAAAGGAGCAGAAGTAGCACCCCTGCCAGGGAGATAAGCTTTGTCTCTTTAGTGGCTTCTGGTCTGAAGGTCACCCACTCAGTCGTAGCCATGGGGTGTTACAGCTTCTGAAACCAGGCAGGGTGGTTCCCAACAACTGTTAATATAATGAGAATGGTTTGCACAGCATCAATATAACCTGGCAATCAAGGAGAGTGAACTGGAATGTAAACAATGATGACTTCACTGTCCTAGTCAGTCGGGACAGTAGATGCCAGTTGAGTGCACACGTGTACTGTGTGGCTATCTCATTCAAAATGACTGAGCAAGTAGAGCAATGAATATGCATCAAGTTTAACTTTGAGTTTGAACATTCCTCTGTGGAAACTATTGGGATGATTCAGAAAGCCACAGCCATGGGCTAGGTGACAGGCACCTTCATCACAATAAAATGCCCCTTCATGCATCACATCTCAGGAAGAGGTTTTTGGCAAAACATCAAATCATCCGGGTGACTCAGCCCCTCTACAGTCCAGATTTGGTGCCCTGAGACTTCTGGCTTTTCCAAAAACTAAAATCACCTTGAAAAGGAAGAAATTTCAGACTGTTGATGAAATTCAGGAAAATGTGATGGAGCAGCTGATGGTGTTTGGGAGAACTATGTGAGGTCCTAAGGTGGCTACTTTGAAGTGGACTGAATCTTGGGACTGAAGTACAGGACTGAGTACATAAGACTGAGTCATTGTCCTATGCACGATGCTTCTTGTATCTTCTTCAATAAATATCTCTATTTTTCATATGATATGGCTGGATACGTTCTGGACGGACCTTATATTATTTTCAATTAGTATCTCAGGTTTCTTAGGATATACTGCAAGAAGTGGGATTGCTGGTTAGTTAAAAGACATTTACATTTTTAAATTTCTGAGAAACTTCATACTGTTTTCCACAACGTCTGCACCAGTCTGCATTTCCACCCACAGCTCATGAGGTGGGCTGTCACAGATGTATTTTATGCAAGAATTATTTTATTTTTTCTGCACAAAACACAGTAGAAGGTATAGAAAGAAGATTTATTTTGTATACCACCAACACCACATTGTGTCATATCACTTCATGAGGAATATAAGTATGGGTATCTAAATACAGGCAACACAAGCTTTAGAGAAATGAAGAGAAAGCATTCACTCCAAATTGCTTATCTGTTATTGTTTTCATTAAAAAAAAAAACCTTGGGCACTGTGGTACAGGACATTCTCATTCATCTATGTTCAGAGTTAGACGGTGGGATGGCTAATTTTATGTGACAACTTCACTGGGTAAAAGATGCCTGAACAGTTGGTAAAATTTCTTTCTTGGTGTCTCTGTGAAGGAGTGTCTAGATGATTCTAGTATTTGAACGTGCAGGCTGAGAGAGATCTCTATCACTGAAGCTGGTGAGCTTTTTCCGATTGACTGAGGGCCTGAATACAACCCAAAGGCAGAAGATGGGCAAATCTGGGCTTTTGCTTGAGCTGGGACATCCATCTTCTCCTGTCCTCAGACATCAGGAACTCTCCGGCCTTCATGTGTGGGGGGTTTTGTGTGTGTGTGTGTGTGTGTGTGTGTGTGCGATTTGGCCTTTGGGCTCAGAATGACTTACACCACCAGCTTTCTTGGTTCTCCAGCTCACAGACAAATTGTGGGGCTTCTCAGCTTCCATAATCATGTAAACCAACTTCAGTAAATATATCTATATCTATGGCTATATCTATATCTACATATCTTTGTTCATCAGGTTCTCAGGAGAAACAAAATCAATATAATTTTATATATCCGTATCTGCGTCTTTATCTATAGATATAGATATTAGCTTAAATATCTATAGATATTAGTTTAAAAGTGTTAGAGAATTAAAGAGGTTCTGGGGTAAGTTACTTAATTTTTCCATAGATAAGTTACATATGTCTTTTAAAATGAGGGCACTTTGCCACTAGAATGGTTCTCCTATGTCTTCCGATGAATATGGAGCTCCTCTTCAGTGGCAAAGCATTCTTCTCTGCAATTGTAGATTCAAGACTAAAAAGAAAGTCACTGACCAGATAGCTCAACTTCACCTCACAGTCTCTTCCTGATTTCTGCTGCTAATTGCAAGGCAGAAAAGGTACAGACTATCCAAAGAAATTTGTCGTGTGTGTGTGTGTGTGTGTGTGTGTGTGTGTGTGTGTGTTCTGAATTTGTAAAATGCATTTTCTTCAGTGCATTATAGTCAAAGTGACTAATTTAGGTTTAGATTTTTAGGAGATCCAAACATGTTACCAATAGAACTATGAGTGATAAAACTTAACACCATCTTAGTAAAATAAAAATTGTCTTAATTAGTGTTAGATTAAATCTTTCACTTATATCTAGTGCTGTCTTTTATCGGTAATAAAAGAAAGTAAAGCCTGTACTTCAACTGTATCAGTTAGAATCTTTTATTCTTTTATTAAATGCATGATAACTTCAAAGGAATTATTTTATTGTGCAAATATTTAATCTCTGAATTTGGAAACTGCAATAGATTTTAATGTGATTTGACATATGTAAGCCTTCTTGAAATATAGATACTTTAAGACATATTTTGACAATATACTAAATAAAAAGTATGCCTTAGCTTGGTCTACCCTGCAAAGGCAGAGTGCCACTGACACGCTGAGTGCAGAATAACCAGGCAGTTATCATAACTCTGGGTTTAGTGAAAATCCTCTATATCCCCTGTTGTAAGAACCTCTCACTTGCTAGGAAACAGCCTCTAATCCAGCAGAGCCTCAATTCACAAAGTAAGAAGTACTGATTCTCAAGTAGGTTTCTAGAGCTGATGCTGTAAAAGACCAAAGTTACCTCTGGGCTTTGGTTCTTTTACCTGATATTCTAGGTACTGGGAAAACAGACCCCTATGTTGACTACTGCCTTGGTATACTTAGGATAACATATACTAGGTGCTGTTTTCAAGACAGAAAGTTAACAAAGCTCTTAATAAGTCATTACATTGTTCTATGAGGCCATTTTTTCCCTGATGACACAGTGTATGGAAATAGGTAGAGCCTATGATCATTCACTCATTGTCATACCTCATTTACCCCAAAATTTTCACTTTGGTTTGAAAGGTGTTAGGTGGTATTCTTTGTTGCCAAATAAGAAAATATGTAAGCTCTTAGAAAGTAGTACAAACAGAGGTACAGAAGTTAAGAAAATCCCCCCCAAAGATGAGTGTTTGTTTCATCCAGGGTAAAACAGGTCTGATGTAACTAACTTCTCAGTATGTGGCTGGCAGTCTCCTTGAGTTATGCTACCTTACTGCTCAACACTGGTAGTTGCTCTTGGCAGATAGAGTAATCAGTAATGGCATTACATAGATTATTCTTCCTGAGAAGTTACTTATGCAGTCTAGGTCACGTATTATATTATTGCACCTGATACCATGCCCCCTGCATTCATGACACTTTTGCACAGGAACAGCTGAGGAGACAGTCTAGCTGTCATTATTATGCACACCTATTTAAGTGACTTCTACACTGGGATACTCTGTGGTGGGCATTTATAACATCACTAGATGTACTCGCTTTGTGATCCCTCCCACAGGTCCACCTATATTCCACCACCAGAGTCCATGAACATGGACAAAGTGAAAAACCAAGCAGACTGCTCACAGAAACACTCTTTGGGAAGACACACCCCGTGTGTTACCATGATTTCTAAGAGAGTATGTACTGTGCAGCATTCCATTTTTAGCTCGTATCAATATACCAAGCAAGCCAACCTATATTATCTAAGTCCAGGACATTTTCTACGCCTGTTAGGTGGTATAAAGAACTATAGATAAGGACATAGATGTGGATAAGGGAGAGGCATCTGTGCAAGAGTCAGGTTACACAAGAGTCTGCACTACCTGTTCATGCAACATTTTTGTAAACATGTTACCTGCTCAGCCTAATACAAAATGGGCAGTTTCTATGCAAAAGATTTTTATTGTAACTGCATGGCCATAAGTCTGGAAGGATCTTATGTTTCCTCATATTTTACAGGCACTGTGATTGAATGAAACATGAGCAAGACTTCAGAATGCTAGTCCAGTTAAATAGTTCATCAAGGGAACTATTTTGCATATTAAGCATTTGTCTGCTACATATGACATGACCTTGCTCTGCAATCCTTTTGTGGCATGACAGTGACTCCACAAAGTTCCTATGCCTACAATGGATGAGGAAAATTTTTACCAGTCCCGTCTATCCCAGCTGGCTGGCCCGCGGTATTCATCGGCTGTGGATGTTCATTAAACACGCGTAATTCACAGAATTTACCATGAATCTGTGGGGATAATAGAGAACATAGCTAACCCTCTCGTGGGGAGAACCCTGTTCCTTTGTCCCAGTGGGTTTTTATTGAGAAAGTAGACAGTTTGTGGATTCACAGTCTGGCAGAAGGGATCAAAGGGAACAGGTAACTTATAAAGATGCTAACAGAGTCCCTGTTGTGATTCCAGGCAGAGATTAGTTTTATCATATGAAAAGGACTACATGGCTCAAAGGCCTAGTTTTGGTTTCCTGTCTGTGCCTTCAAATTCTAAGTTAATAACATCCTCCAGCAAACAGATCTCACAGGATCTTGCATATTCTTTGTCCCAGGCCTGATTACCCTGGGGGTCTGCCGTCTCAGGTATGAGCTGCCCCTTTGGCTGTTTGCTTAGCCCTGAGAAGGGCAGGAGACAGAGGCAGCCAGGAGACTTAGAATTCTCACATCTAAGTACAAAGACTCAGGCTAAGAGGGGTCAGGGATTGATGTCGATCACCCCTTCCTTTCCACGGCCCCTTCATTTCCACAGCCTCGTGAGTCTCATCTCAGAGGCCTTTACATGATCAGAACCTGGCTTAGGTTGCCCCTCCCTT